>CM059585.1:120595000-120881029 GCA_030407085.1 Trichopria drosophilae
GACGATGATATTGGACTTATCAAATTGGCAGTACCTGTCAAGTACTCCAGAAGAATCGCCCCTGTTGGAATTCCCACGGGCGATGTAGATCTTGGCACTATTGCTACTTTCACTGGTTGGGGCTATAAGGAGGTGAATACTTTTAATTTATTTCACAATTAAACGAATAAAAACTTGTTTTTTCAAATATTATCAATTATTTATATTTTGGTTCAGAAATACATTATGCAAAAACGTGAAGGTTTACTTTTTATAGAGTGATAACCCAGACAGCAAAATAAAAGAATTCAGAATGATTTCAAAATGTACTATAAACGGACTACTAAACTACTTAATTTAGCTTTTCTTAAAAACGCAATTTATAACAGATTTAACGTCACTTTTGACGGAAATACGACTCGATAGTAAAATGCTGTCATCGTTTTTTTTATTCGAAAAATACTTGGGAAATGATTCTTGACTTGTGTATTGATGATCAATCTATAAAAATCACAAAAAAATATTTAAAAAGAATTTCTACAGTACAGAAAAATGTATGAAATGAATATAGCAATCAAATTTTAAAAATATGAAATATAAGCATGGAAGATCTCTTAATATATGTCGATAGCTATTGTTTTTGCTATAATGTTATAGAAAACTGGAAGGATGAGCATCCGTATGCAGAAACTCGATGTTAAACTTGTCAGTATCAACGAATGCCAACAAACCTTCCCAAGTGTTACCGACAGAAATATTTGTACTTTAGGAAAAATTGGAGAAGGCATATGTTACGTAAGTATTACAAGTTTTTTATAAAATAAATTAAAAATATAAAGAATACTCTAGATAAATCTAATTCAAAATAGACAACCAAACATTAATACGGTCAATGAACGCTTGAATCACCAAATCAAACTTGCAAGGGAATTTTTTATCAGAAATTAAATTCACTATCAATTCATGTTATAAGTATTGACAATAAAAATATAATACAATAACAACTCTCTAAATTCCTTGGAGTGAAAATTAAGGCACTCTATTAAGACTGTAAATTTCACTCTATGAAGAGTGACACTTCACTACATCAAGAGTGAAAGAAAAGGTCTGACTCCTAGAAGAGTGAAATATCACTCGCAATGGAGTGACAAATTTACTCTGCGTGAAAGAGAGGCTCAATTTTCCACTCCAAGGAATTTAGAGAAAATAGGACATAAGTGAGTATAGTGTCTAACGTCAAATTATGATTTTATTGAACCAGATTCAGTCTTTTCCTGAATTTTTGTTTCTTAGGTTAAAATCGAATATTTTTGGCTTCATAAAAAACAGAAATTAATTAGTAATATGACCCGGTATCTCTTTCAAACAGTTCACTAGGAGATGAACAATTTGATAAATAGAAGACTAGTTTGTCAAAGTTGTACGAGTAGAATGAAAACATTTTTTTGTAGAAATAAAGAAAATTATATATTTCATGATAAAAAACATAATGTACATTTTAACTGCACTTCTCAGTTACAGAAATTATAGAAATAAATGTTAAAACGGTTTAAAAAGCACCATTAAAAAAAATGGTGAATTTTTCAAATAAAATTTATATTATTTCTGATAGAGCAGACAAGTTTCTGTCATAAGAAAAAATTTGCTAGAAAAATTCAAAGTATGTATCATAAAAATATCGTGAATTACTCGTCAAAGACGTTCATACAATATTTAGTTGATATTTTTAAGATCTTTGCATTCTAATGAGTATAATATTTTTTATTATTTATTGCACATATATTTTTATCTATTTTATTACATTTTCTGATTTATTCATGAAAAATCCATTTTGAGTTTAAGCTGAAAGGTAATTTCTACAAGGAATTCATTAATCTATTTATGTTTCGATGGATACCCATCTATGTATTGGAATTCATTTGACCTGAAGTGCTTCATGACATACGACAATTCTGTCGCATAAAGATTATATATTATTATACAGGGTGACTCCGGAAGTCCGTTGGTAGCGGACGGCATCCAAATAGGAATCGGTTCCTGGGGATCTCCATGCGCACTTGGTTACCCGGACGTGTACACTCGCGTCTACAGTTACTATGGGTGGATAATGAGCTACATCGGAGAAGGCAACGATTCCGAGGAGTATAGTTGATAGCCATGATAGTTTAATTTATAATAATTTATAAAATACATTAAATATGTACAAAATAAATCTGTTATTTTCATCTGCTTACTTTATTGTCCCGAATCATTTGACAAACGCTGAAACAGATTTTTTATGTAATTTTGGATTGTTGCTATGCAAATCGGATTGTTTAGACAGAAGGACAAATTTGACTAATATTCAACACTCGGTATAATTTAATAGTTGTAGAAACTAAACTGAAAAAAATTAATCTGGAATTAAGACCAATCATTAGCTAATTTTAAGGGTACCCGGATGTTTCATCATCTTCCATTTCATGGTCTGGACATTTCATCGCCTAGGACATTTCATTGCCTAAGGTACTTCATCGTCTGGACATTTCATCGTTTGGAAATTTCATCACCTGGATATTTCATAATCTAGACACTTCATCGTCCAGGACATTTCATTGTCTGGTACGCTTCATCATCAGGGGCATTTGATAATCTAGGTTAATTTCTGTGGGGAGGTTCGGGGGGGGGGGCAGAGTGTAGGCGCTATGAGCCAAGACACTGTCCTCAAAGTAGCCACTTTATCTTTATGGTAGTGTCCTCGGAGTGATCCATACACGTGCATATATGTACATCAGCTTTTGATGGTGTATAGTCGTTGCTACGCATTTCCTTCGAGGCAATATAGTATATTATGTAAAAAGGGCGCAAATACCGATCTTCTGGGATTGTTACCCTCGTTTCGTTCGTGTGACAAATTTCGCACTCGTCGGCGATTCAGTTTCGCATATTGCATACTATTTTTTTTTAATACAACGAGCGTAAGATATTCATAACTTCATATTAATCTGATCCGGTTCCATTCCAGTAAACATTTGTTTAGTTACACGACTCTAATTGGGACGATAGTATTGCAGATACTGCGTACGAAACTAAAACTACGGACGTACACTGATAAAAGTATTTGTTTCATTCAAAGAAAGCTTCTTAACAGTTAACAAACGAAATTGTTGTATTTGGCGAAATGAATATTTGTTAACTATTAATAAGCCATTTATTGAGACCCTGTATGAAAAGCTTCTTAAATTGCTGTTTATTAATATTAAACAACTCATTGCTTTCACTACACAAAATATCCTTGATAACCAAAAAATACATTTATTAACATGCTAAGAAATTATTTATTAATTACAAATAATTTTTTATGTGATGAACAAATTTTGATGAAAATAAATGCATTTCATTTACGTCCATCTATTCTCTCCTCACATCAGCAACTTACAAGAAAAAATCAGTTTTGTCAAAAACAAAAGAACAGCCCAAACAATGATGGCAAAATTGGATAGATTCTATGTGCCAAATCATTCTACATTTTTGCATTCCTTACACATTGCTCGTCATAAGACTTTAATCTCGCATTTACATTATATTATAAAATCATCGAGCATTAACGTAAATACACTACTTACTATAGTCTATTTAACCTATTATTGCGGACATAACCTCACAGGAAATTTCCATTCATCTGAACACACCAACAATTAGATTATTAATATGCTAATTGTATTATTACATTAAATTTTAAAAAATTTACAGCGTCTCAGAGACATATAAAGAGGCAATGCAGCGTGGCATTTGTTGACTTCGTATGTTGGGTCTTCTCCATTTTAATACTGCCAAACTTACCATTTCTTAACTATTAAGAAATGCATTTTTACATTTAGCACCGATATTCTTAACTCCAATAAATGTCTTGATCGCCGAAATGAATAAATCTATTTGATGGTATTAAATATATGTTCATTTCAACTAACTGAACTAGCTCAAATAAACGGTATTTTTCATTGAACTAAAGCTAAAAAGGTAACAATTTCGCAGTTAATAAATATATATTTAACGGAAATAAATTTGTTAAATATTAACAATTATGTCCTGCGAATACTCAATGAAATATACTTATTAACGGTAAAGAAATACTTTTATAGGTGTATAATTAGAAAAATAGATTTTTTTACAGTGAAACGAGTACTACCTGCTTCAAAATCACATTGGTGCATGCAAATAGTGAAAATTTTTATCAAAATTTTATACAATTTATATATCAATATAAAAACTTTATAAAATTTATAGAGGTACTTACAGAATCAATTATATATAAACTCTTTATAAATATTTTATAAAAATTTTATATAACCTTCATCATACTCTTTTACCTGGATAGTAACAATCGGAATATGGTCATAAAATATTCGTATTGAAATGTTCGTGTCTTGATGAATGCAAAATAAGAAAATGCAATTTTACTATTTTGTTTGCGTTTTAATTCGAATAACCAATTATTTTTTACGGAATCTTTTTTTCATCTTCAGCTAGATGGCGCTGCTTCGAGGGTTTAATTTTCGCAAGCACCAAAATATTTTCAATCTCCAAACCTTAGAATAAAATTGGTTGAGATCCACTTTTATAAGAAATTCATACATTTTTTTCATAGTCAGGCTAAATAATCGGGAAAAGAATTCAAAATGGTAAAGAAAAATTCTTTACGATAGTAAGGAAAGATAATTTACCGTCTTTCGGTACGAAGACCACAGAAGAATGCACCTAAATTTAAGTTGATAAACGATTCTGTCTTCGTATACGATATTTACGTTTTCACTTACTACATCTGCGGGAGAGGTAATTCTCGTAAAAGTGATTAATGTGTCAGAAGGAAATCCCAAAGATAAGTCCATCGACTCAGTGCACGGTGATAATGACATAGTGCGAGAAGACATGAAAACGTCACACCAAGTCGTTAAACTGATACGAGCCATCCCACAAGTTTTATTTGCAATCTGGTAATGTCATCATTCTTTCAGCGTATCGTAACAATAGGTAAGGCCTCTTAGAAAATACCACTTTTGCAAACAATACATGAATTCCAAATTAATCGACCTTGCAGAAAGAAGCTGATTTTAACGCTTAATTAGGGGTCCTACCTTCTTTTCCTGACAAATCAAGAACAAGTAAACAAAATACCTTTTTCATTTCATACTATATTTCTCTCATCTTTAATTTTTATTGTCACTAATGACCCGACAGAATCATGATTAGAAGTTAATGACCCGAATTATCATGCCTTTAATTATTGCGATTCCTTTTATTTTTAATAGTTTCAAATAAGTTCATTAATTAAATAAGTTTTAATACTTTGTGACCAAAAATAGCCCAAACGAGTGAGTAAAGTTTACTTTACGTACGAATGTGCTATGGGCAACAAAAACTCGTGCATAAAAAAACATTTTGCGCTCCAATCGAAACTTGCAATTTATCAATTTAATTCATCAATATGTAAATGACGTAATAATAAATACGTAACAAATGAAATCATCACAAATATGTTGATAGCTTAGATATTTTGACAGTAGAAAAAAAAAACAATTATTTGTATCTTTTATTTCCAAAAAGGGTTAAAATTTCAATTTTGTGTAATAGTTTACGAAAAAACAATACAATTGTCATTTTTTAAAGTTTACCAAACAACAATTTGTTGATTTTGGTGACGCACTACAAAAATATTTACAGATGACTATCATTACGCGGCACTGAACTTGTGCTATGCGTGTACGGGGATGCGTATTCATAAACGGAAAGCGTGAATCCTTTGTTGAATTCTTTTCTTGGCTTTCATACTAGATAACCTTCTCACGTTTAAGTGTACACCGGGACCGTCAAAAGAATGTGACTCACATCGGAGTCAGCTAACTCGTTGTACGAGACACGAATTTTAATGTACCCTTACGTTCATTCTGCTCCACGCAGTTAAATAATAATTCAATCCGAAGCACTTCATGAATTTCCTGCTGAGAAAGAACTGTGTGTAGATGCGTGTATTGTATGGAACATTTTTACTATTTTTATAGTATTAAAAAAAAAACTTTTTATTTATAACAAAAAAATATTCTATTTTATGGTGTGATTTTGACCCTTAATTAGGCCTTGAAGAGATATATATTAATGCTAAGAATGAAAATATTCTACTTAAAAAATAGTATTTTTCGATACAAGGGCGTAAAATGCTATTTTACGCACCTCAGTTTAACATGCGATTAGATAGGACCGGTGCATAAAATCGAGTTCTTACGCCCATGTATCGAACCGTATTTTTCGACATACTATGCGTAAAATTTGAGTTGTATGTGTTAAAATCCTATTTTACGCATAGTATGTCAAAATAGCATTTTTTCGATAAAAGTGCGTATGCGTAAAGAACTTTACACATACACACGTGTGCCGAAATATTGTTTATGCAGGAGTTATTACTTTACATTGTTTAGAAAACACGTACATCAATAAAATATATTTTTATATGCTGTAAGATAAGAAATGTATTTCCTTTTTCTAGGTTAATCTCTACATTTTTTGGAGTGAAACTTTTACTCTTCGTGAAAGAGTGGCTGAATTTTCACTTCAAGTAATTTAGAGAGAACACTTATCCGTTACTCTTTAAATTTCTTGGTGTGAGAATATCACTCTTGTAAATAGCGACTGCGAAAATCACTCCAATACGAGTGGTTGTAGTCAAATTAAACTCGAAAAACACTTAATATTCTCTTACGAAGAGTCGAAATATCTACTCTTGCCTTAAGTCTAAATTTATAATTGTAGAGGAGACGTAAGTAGCTTACCCGTCGCGCCGCTAGGAGCTATTGCGACTCTCGCGTTCCTGTTTTCTCTCATTATGGAAATGTATTCTATTCTGTATATTAAGCGTCTGGAAGGAACGTTTCTATACGCTACGTCTCATTTATTATATGACAGCATATGTATGCGACAACACTTATTTCGCACTTTGCAGGTTTTCATGAGAGTGGAGTATGAAATTCATATTTTCTCTAATATAATTCGAAGAATTTTTTTGCCATTAAAAAAAAACATGAAAAAAAATCTTATACAAATTAATTTCATCGTTTAGGTGTAAAGTAAGAGATTCAAACTAACTCACTTATTAGAGCGATGTATTCACTCTTAGAATGAAAGAATGTCACTCCTTGCAAAAGTGAATATTCACTCCAATCAGAGTTGTTCGATTTTCGCTGTCGTTTAGAGTGAAAATTTACTCCATTAGAGTGACTGTTCCAGATTTCAACCAAAATTACATAAAATTGTCGGAAATTTTTATTTTTCGACTAAAACTGACCTAACCTCAAACAATTTCGTGATGGCCACTTACAACATATATGTACACTTATAAAAACGAAAAAGAAAACATTATATCAGCAATTTTGTTTCACTTAGGGGTTTTATTTTGTACTATAAAAAGAAAAATTATGAAAAATTGTATTTATTAAATTATAACCCAAAGACCAGAAAGATATCTTTAAGAGCTCTTCAAGAAGTCTTAAAAATGGTAAGATGTTTTAAATACTTATCAGAAAGAGCTCTAAAAATGAGCTTTAGGAAGATTTTAAGAACTTGGCAAGATCTCAAATATAAGGTCTCAGAAAAGAGCTCTTATATGAGAGCTTCGATATATCAAATAAATAATATCAATGATAGGCAAATTTCTAAGAATTATAGATTCTATTTTTGTACCTTAATTATTAATTTAGATAATTTTTGCTTGATTTTATTTTATCGTTTTTATATAGTTAATATATTAAAAGGCGTTGACATTCAGATAGATTTAAGACTTCAAACACAAGATTACTATTTTAAGAAGTCTTAAGTAAAGCATCTTTAAGAGCTAGTTTTATGGATTATCATAATTCGGACCTCTTCAGGAGGTCTTTTTGGAGGTATATTTAGACTGAGCTCTAGATGACCTATTTAAGAGGTATGTGTTGTATGTGAGGGTATTGCTCATAACATAATGTTCGATTAAAACAAAAATAAATTCTAAGACTTTGGCCTATCAAAAATGCGTTTCTTCCTTTGACTAAAAATATTTAAAAAATGCCAAGAAGAGATCACGCCATTAACTGATTTTAGTGAATGAAAAGACTTTTTTTCTCCTCAGGAGGGAGCCAAGAGATCCCAAAAGTTGAGCAAATATCAAAAATGATTTATATGTAAAAAAATTGTTCTTATCAAACTAGACGATAAAAGTTTATAGTTTTCCATATCTGACGTGCTATAAACCTATACTTTACCGCATCTTAAGTAATTATGTTATTTCAAAAAATAAGGGGAATTTGAAATATTTTTGTGCGACATAATATTTCTACACGGACATGAAAGTTTGCGCAGTGCACGTCTCGAGGTGTTACGTTAATAAAACATGTAATAATATTTGACATCCACGTAAATACCAGTAAACTCCTCTTTTTATGTCTACTGCGTTAGAGAAGTTATATTTTAGAACGTGTATATGCATAATTTTTTGGCGTTTCCCTCCATTTATAATATCGGTCGTATTTTCGAAATAAAACGCAACAAAGGTAGAGAAATGAAGTCTAAAGTCAACCAAAAAACATAGTATAATTTGTTTATGAATAAACAGTTTTATCTAATAGTCGAAAGCAGTCGTTTATTACATCACTGCATTGCGAAATGTATTGTACCCACACTGATGGTGGTCGATTAACTAAAGCAGGACGTAAAATGTACATATCACTTAACCGATTAACGCCCAAATGCCCAAAAAGTTTATCTTGATTCAGTGTAAGATTTCGAATGCATTTATTCGAATAGTACTTCCCAATACAGTCGAACCTCCGTTAAAAAATAATTTCCCTTGCGACGGTATCCCCCCACTCCATACCCCTTCAGATGTTTTGAGGATGTTGGGCATGTGCGTCGGCAGAGTACAGGTTTCTACCAAGGAAAGAAAGTTGAAAGTGGGGGTCGATATTTCCTCCTCAAATATTCGTTGCCGGAAATTTATATGCCTCGTGTTGTCCCGATCGTATTCATTAACAGGGGTTCAACTGTAGATGGTTTTGAGGACCAATCTTTAAGATTCTGTTCAGAGAAATGTTTTAATTCTGAGGAAAATCAATATGGCGGATGAAATACATAAAAGGCACAAAAAAACGTTTTAACAAAAATTCATTTGTTAGGAGTATTTTTACTTGGATAACAATTGTACGTTTTCAGCGTACGTACAATATCACACACACAATTTTGTGGGTTCTTTGGGGTTTTTGGGCTCTATAAGGCCTAAACGTCGACATTTCTTGAAAATATGCATCGAAATTTTTTGGCCTGTAGTGACCAAATTCAATACTTCGTCCAAATTTTCATTCTGGGTCGAAGTAAGCAGCGGATCCAATATAATAATCGTTTTTTGTTCAATTTGGGGCAATTTGATCGAAATTTGTTACTCGGGAGTTTTTGAGATCTCCGATTACGATTCTGAAGTTAGATATTTACCATTTAAAATAGCAGGTATAATTCTTCGTTGATTGAGTTTTTAAGGAATTCCTAAAAATCTGTGTTTGACGTAATCAAAATTTCGTTTCATCATTTTTATATTTTTTAGAATTTTATAACGAAGTTTATAATGGCATGGATCACCTTTTTCCTTATTTTCTATCGTAACAATTATTCGAATATCTTTTAAAAAAATGGTTTATTTTGGACCATCGTTTTGTGTGATATTATTAAGACGTGCCTGTTGTTTTTAGTCTCGAGAAGGAATAAAACAGTCGCTCGGTTACTGCTTCGACTATAATTCGAAAATAGAATATAAACAGTTTCATATTACCGATTTGAATCTTCCAAAGTTCCATTTTCACGTTATATATCGAAATCCTACTGGAACCTTCAGAATCGCGTATTCTATTTACGGACGGCCCCCACAGAACAAATACCAATGTAGCTTCGACGATGATGTTTGAATAAGAATTCACAGGCTTTTAGTATTGGGGTTCCGATCCTTCCTAGCAATGTTTAGGTTTATTAAACTTATACTTTTGGTATTTTTTATATAAAAATAACATTAGAAGTATGCACTTCGATAAATTGAACAGGAAACGTATTTTTGTCCAGAACGTCCATAGTTAACGGGCAACAGTTACATACCAAGAGTCTTGAAAAAAATTTACTAAAATAATGGAGTACGTGAATATAAATGAAATCAATTGTTTACATACAATATGTTCGGAACCCAGTAAACGAAAATGTCAAAATTTAGCATAGATTTTACAAAGTTAATAATAAATATGCAATTTTCTAAAAAAGGACAATTTTTTAATAAATTAGGTAATACCAAATGAAAGGCCAAAGTTTTTCTTATCAATATACCAATTTTTAAAATTGATAATCACAAAACAAGATGTATATCCAATATTTTACAACAAAGTAATTTCACTAACGATGCTACCCTAACCAATTTTCTCATATTCTGACCGCAAATCACTATTTTGCTCTCTACATTACTGCAGCAAAATAGCACTTTCTGATCATGTCACCAGATTTTAAGTAAGAACTACAGAAAAATACCACTCAGGAAAAAATAAAAAGAAACATAGTTTCAATATTACTAGATTTAATAAGGTGTATTTTTTACGTATTAATAAAGTATTTGGTAAACGGTAAATAAACAATTATAAAATATGTTTTATAAATATCCTGTTTTAAAAAGATTTCAAACAGATTTTTTACACCCACACACACACACACACATATGTATATTATATTGTGAATAATTGCATGTTTCATTCTTATTTCTAAATTCCGAGAGCTATTGGATTTATGATTATTGAAAAGTATATTTGTAATCGATAAATTTTGTAATACGATTTATTAAACCAAAATCAAAATGAGCATAAAAGATACGTAAAATAACGTATGTATGCTCAACGTTTCACTAAGATAGTTGTTAAACGTTTGTAACTACGTTTTATAACGGAAATATTTTTTAGGAGATTTTACTTTTTTGGCATATACGTTTAGTTGTATATGAGTCATTCCATGTCAACAATATCAAAGTTGTGGTCGATGTCGCGGAATTCAATGAAAATGAAATATTTGATAGGTATAGGCGTGGAAAATAACGTGGTAAAATATTTTTCCAAAATTTTCAAAATGGCGGCCGTGAGGTCATATTCACTGAATTTCTTTAAATTACGATATCTATTTTTCTAATAATCGCATTTAAATGGGACTACGCGCATTTTATTCACAAAAATGAGTATTTTTATCTAAAAAAAAGACAATTTTTTTCTTCTTAATTTGACCAAAAAACGGTCCAAAAAAATTTTCACCTTAAATTTTTGCACAAAACGAATATTTTTTTTCAAATTCGACATCTCATTTTTTTGTTAACACAAAAGTTAAAAGTTCCAGAGATATGCCTATATAAGGTATTACACATTTATTGTTCGCATTTTATACACACATGATTTTATGTCATTCCATACTTGTCCATATTTAAAATTATTCCACTGTCAATATTTAAAACACCATTTAAATATATTATATTTCTAATCCAAACTTTCGTATAATTAACGTATATTGAACAAAAGTGTCTTTATTCGGTTTAATTAAATTTTTCATATTGCTTTTTCGTTCCGTAAATGGATAATAAACGTTTAAAATATTTTCGGTTTAAAAGCGGTGTAGGTTCTTTTTCTAACGTAATCCGTAAACGAATATTATATACTGATTGTGAGTGAGCTACACGTTTTATAACCGAAGAATCTTTGTGCAAATTTAAACGCCTCTCATACACGCATATGTAAATACAATATTATAACTTTATTAAACGCACTTTAAACTCTGGTACTTCATAAACGTTTTTTTAACATTTAATGATATACGTACATTAAACGACAGTTTAATAAACGAGTTAGCAACCATCGTTTATATCATATACCTAATCAATATTAATAAATGCGTTACCAATAAACACTAGTATCATGAGTTTTAAAAATAAGTGACATATACAATAAACGTATATTAAACGATAGGTTTTTGTTGGGAATCCTTAACACGTGATTTCTAGTCCGAGACTCTATCTTGACGAGATATCTCGATTTCCAGACGAGATACCAAAACAACATTAAGTCTAGTGTTCAAAATGGAGGTGCGAAATTGCCACGTCAAGATCAAGATTCGCATCGAGATCTCGTCAAGAATTCATCAAATAATATAATCAGTTTTTTCAGAATTTTTCATCGCATACTATTGTAGGAAAAATAATATTCACACCATTACGTACGAACCCACTTTTTAATAATATCGAAAAAAGTATTAAATAAAAAAAATGAATAAGTGGTATACAGGTTGATTCCGAAATTACCAAAAAGAAGCAATTAAATTAACAAAAGAAACAATTAAAACGAATTAAATTGGATCCCTTTACGACGTTTTAATTACTTGTTTTGTTCATTTTGGAATCGGAAGATACTTTTTAACTAATTTTTGTTTATTGGGCACTTTTGACGGTATTATTACAAAATGCGCGTAGATATAAATTGGTACACATTCGTTAGAGTTTATCATTTTGGTCCCAAAGTATTAAGCATTATTCATTTTCAATAATGTTATTTTTTATTAAAAGTAAATTCTATGTTAGTTTCGCCAAAATAATGTTTGAAGATACATTTTAATTCTATTTACTTGATTTATTCGGATGCAATATTTTTTTAAATCACTTTTTCAGAGACCGAGATATGATTTGGCCAGATGTCATTTTTAATTCGTAGCAAGTTTTCGTTATCTTTTGTACATTTTGGAATTTGCGATTACAGTCCATTTCTTTGCCATTTAACATGTATTCTATTGAAAACTGGATATATATGGATTCAATCCATTTGACTATATGTTAAATCAATTAAAGTCTGAATCTTTTTAAATGATGATTAAACAAAATAACCATGATATAATACCCATTATCGATTCAAAGAAATTGAGAGAGATATAGGGTTATTCGAAAAATAAGTCCATACCACTTTTAATCCCTGTGAATATTAGCTTTTAATTCTGGAATCCACTGTCTACGACTAAAATTGGGTATGGCTGCCGGCTGGATTCAATCCTTTTGAATCTATGGCAAATAACGAACTCAGAGGGATTTGGATTGGAAATTTGAATCCATCTGAATCGTAGTTTATTGGTTATTGATTTTATTGGTACTTTAACGATCTTCTCCAATAATTTGTTTTAATTTTTATAATCCACTGGGATCTATAGAAAATACAAAATTCAGAGAGATTGGAAATTTGAATCCGTCCGGATCCATTTTTATTGGCTCCAGAACTTTGTATACCTCTCACGAAATGGCGGCCGTTTGATTAAGTTAACCTTATATTTTACGGTTTTCTGTGTGTCTTACGTAATTTCCACTATCAATTTTACAGTTTCATTAACCACTTCACTGGCAAAAATACCTAAATGGTGTTCCTCATTAAACTCACTTTCTAAAGTGTGTACCCTAATTTTAATTACTACAAAGCAATATTTTCATATTTTAAACATCAGAGAACAAGATTATAATAATAAAAATTTCAGTTTTTGAGACTTTCAATTTTTTTTTAGCTTTGAAATCGGCTATTTTCTATACTTTTCAACAAATCCACCTTTTCTCAATTATTATTCAATAAAACTCATTTTTTACAAAAAAAAAAGATGCTTATATGAAATATTTCTAATGTATAGAACATTGTAATCATTACATTGTAATCTTTTTGTGTAAAAAAATTAGTTTTATTGAAAAATAATTGAGAAAAGGTGGAACGCCATTTGTTGAAAAGTATAGAAAATAGCGGACTTCAAAGCTAAAAAAAATTGAAAATCTCAAAAACTGAAATTGTTATTATTATAATCTTGTTCTCTGATGTCTAAAATATGAAAATATTTTTGTAGTAATTAAAAGTAGGGTACACACTTTAGAAATTGAGTTTAATGAGGAACGCCATTTGGGTATTTTTGTCAGTGAAGTCGTTAACGTTACAGAGACTGCAGTTGGAATATATCTGGATTCAATCAATTGGAATCTATTGCAAATAACGAATTCAGAGGCATTCGAACTGTCAATCCGTCTAAATAATTTTTTATCGGTTATTGATTTGAGTGAGACGTGAACCATTTTATTCAATAACTTTTTTAAACTATGAGAATATGGCCAGCATTCTAGAACGTTAACGTCATATTTTCATGTTTTTCAATCGTATCATCGAAAATGAATCGAATCCGAGAAAGCTCCTATGACGGATTGAAAGGGATTGGGAGAGATATCGCATTATTCGAAAGAATACGTTTAATTCAATTTATTGAAGGACTTAAATTAGGATATATCTGGATTCATTTCATTGAAATGTATGGCAAATAACAAATTCGGAGAGATTGGAAATTTGAATCTGGCTGAATTCTTTTTATATCGGTAGTTAATTTTGTTGCCACTTTAAAGATCTTTTCCAATATTTTTTTCAATTTTGACAAAATGGCGGTCATTCTATAAAGTTAATGCAATATTTCGTATTCTTCAGTTCATTACATAATCTTTGCTTATCAATTTTCTGAGTATCATCCACTTTATAGAATCCCGCCAAGCGAGGAGGGTTGGTCGTCGAAGCAGGTTGCGCGAGCAACCCACCCCCGTCGTCAACCGCTACAGTGCGCTGGCCTCGTTCGTCCTCAGTCGTCCTCGAAGCCTCACGGAGGGCCAACGCGAACGGCCGGATCTCTTGGGCAAAGTTCATCGTTTCGAAAAAGTCGTATTTACCCGCGATCCTCCCGTGTAAACAAAAAATGTCTCGCGCTACCTCGTGCTGCCGTTCTCGATGCATTTCCTAGGTAATGCGAAATCGCCGGGGAATCACATGCACATCATCGCATCACCGCCATCATCGTCATCCTCTCATCGGCGATAAACTCGACAACGCAAACGGGGTTGTCCAAGTACCTCGATTGACCCAAATCTATGGGGCGCATGCGCAAGGGTGCACGACTTTCCGAACGCTCGCTGCATCACGGATGAAAAAAAGACGGTCGACAAACTAGAAAACGCGATTTTCACATTGTCCATATACCAAAAAGAAGAAAAAGCACGTCAGCTGCTCCGCACCTGGCGATTCCGATATCGGTTGGATTTTAGATCCCTCTCACCGTTTTCTCGTTTTCGTCTCGTTGTGTTTTGCTTCCCTTCTCGCTCACTCCACCTGCTGTCCTTCTGGTGCATCTTGTGTTCCTTGCATCCTTGTCCGTTCCGAGGAGTCTTGCATATCTCTTCCTCGCTCGAGACAAACTGCCCCAAGTTTCGCGAACGCAGCGTACCCCGAACACCTGCTCAGGAACCAACATGTGCTGAATTTCAACACAGCATCGTTTGTGCCGCGCTCGCCGCTGTGAGAAAAGGGTTATTTTTTTACCCAAGTGTCCCGAAGGAGTCTTCATGAGCTGCTGCCCACTTATGTGAGTACACGAGACAGACGTGTGTGCACGTGTTTGTGTGTCCTGTTTATACCACGAGCTTATTATTTTTTATGTTTACATGTAATTCCTTCCTGTGGGAAAAGATTAGGGGGGATTTAAAGGGACCAAGAAATGGTTTTAGACCGAATGTTGAATTTTAAATCCCAACGATTCGATATGCCGAATCGATTGGACCGCCTGAGGAATGGCTGCCGGCGTTACAACTCGATTGCGAGGTCAGAGGTCGTTAGGCGCTGCTATACCGATGATTAATCCGATAACAATATAGGACATTTCGTGCTTAGACCGCCAATGTTCGTTACTACCGCTGTTAATTATGTCTTTTCATTCTATTGAAATGATGTGGAGCTATTTTCACTCACGGCAGATGGCTTCCCATTGATTGGCTTAGTGATTCGTTATGGTTCCCACAACACTACTTTTGTAATTTTTCTGTTTAAACATATAGCCTCTTGTTATCATGAAAATTAAAATACCTAATCTAATATGGCCATTACAAAATATCAATGACCTCAACCAACCACTTAGGGTTCAATAACATAGGACCACAAACAACATTTTTTGCGAGTTTCTTTTAATCAGAGGTAGTGGATTTTATAGATTTTGGGTCGCTAAAAACGAATCCGTTGCCCGATTTGGCCCCTCACGTCAGGTTTTCGAAATACCGTATCCGGAAATTGAAATTAGCGGATAGGATATCTCGAAAACTTGACGTGATGGCCCAAATCGGGCTACGGATTCGTTTTCAGCGACCCAAAATCTATAAGATCCACTATCTTTGATTAAAATAAATCCCCGAATTTGTTTTTTTTTGCCGCCCTATATTGATAAAAGCATAATTTGATTTTAACTTAATAATTTCAGGTCCACAATAAAAACAAAATTCGTAAGTTTACATTAAACAGAGGTAGTGGAGCTTATAGATTTTGGGTCGTTGAAAACGAATCTGTAGCCCGATTTGGGCCATCACGTCAAGTTTTCGAGATATCCTATCCGCTAATTTCAATTTCCGGATACGATATTTCGAAAACCTGACGTGATGGGCCAAATCGGGCAACGGATTCCTTTTCAGCGACCCAAAATCTATAAGATCCACTACCTTCGATTAAAGAAAACTCCCAAAAAAATTTTTTTTGTGGTCCTGTGTAATCAACCTTCCAAAGTTTTTAAATCCGTCTAAATGGGTTTCCGTTTCTAGGGTCTCTGAAAAGTATGAAAATGACAAAATTCAAATTGGACGCCAAGAAACTCATAATTCTTATATTGTTGATCAGAATTGCGAAATTCAAAAGACATATCGAACTTTTAATTTTACAATGCTGACTTGTAATTGGTAATCAACGGACTCAAAAACTTAGCCCTTTTTTCGTTCACAACCAACGTTTGGAAGGTTGACTGGTTCGTTAAAGGCACTACGTTTAAATTTGAACTTAATTCTAACTTTGTACTAAATTTGTAACAAACAATTTTTAAAACCATACAAAATCAAGATACTTCTTATTTTAGCGGATTTTGATTAATAACTGCAAAAAATAGTTTCTTATTTGAAGATATTAAACATTTCGCAAATGTTTTTTCCCAGTAAACATCTTGTAATGTTCGGCCTCGATGCATTTATATATGAGACTTTATTTACGTACATTTAACGACCTTAAAAACGTATTTGAATTTTACATGCTTAAACATATAACACTTTCAATTCTAAAACGTTGTATAGTTAACCTCTGGGAATAGTCTTCAACACTCGTTTTGACAACAAACATAACCTTCTGCATTTGTTTTCAAAGAAATTCGTACCTTTGTCCAGAGTTGTTTATGAATTTTTCAAACAATCGAAGTAAACGGAAACTCCTTGCAGTAACAGGAATTCGAACACTAGACCCATTAAATTAGTTTAGCTTATGGTAACTGCACTGAGAAAGGTTTCTTTAATGTTAAAAGAAGGTTTATTCAAAATTATCATTTCAATTTACCATGCACAAATGGAACATAAATTCCCTCGACACTTTAAGGAATGTGCTGTTCCACTTACATATGACTAAAATTACCTTGGAAAAAAAGGAATCGGAATTATTTTCAGAATCTTCTGAGAAACGGTGAAATTATTATCCTGTTGAAAAGTCTGTTAAAGTGCAAGTATAGACAGGTTTAGACACGCGCGAGCTATCCGAGACGTAACGAATGACCACGCATAGAAATCTTTGACCATTTGTCCTTCACAGCGAGACAAATGCTTCTCTAGAATTCTAATGTCATTTAAGTTTCAAGTACGCGAATATATTTTCTGAACGTTTACATCTTTTTTGCAAAAAGATCGGCCCTTTGTGGCTTATGGAATCCACGTAATAACTAAAACTTTTTCTTTTATTATTCACCTTTAGTTACTAGCAATTAAATATTTCATTTTTAAATTTGTTTCCGTATAATTCGGGTCAAAATCCGAAATTACGATGACCAACTTTCTTTGCTATTTATATCTGCACAGGATGTAATCTACAGATTACAGCATAGCCATAATCCAAAACTCTACTTTCCAAATTTAGAATTATTGCTTCTCTTATGTCATTCTTCTTACTGTTGGTCTGCTCGTTTCCTCTTGTTTCAAATGTCGTTTCCAACCGTTTTTCGAATATAATAGCCTGCCACGATCAGAAAATTTTAGTATTACTTAAAGATGAAGATGCTATTATTAAAGTGGATGTATGAAAACATACCAATTACAGATATAATTCTTTGTCTATCGATACATATCAGATACTAATCTACCGATTTTTATAACATATTGTATGAGGATAATAGTCTAAAATTCTTGTCTATTTTATTTACTCGAATTTTTGTATCAATAAAATTTATATACGGAGGTGAGGAGTATAAACATGGAGGATAAAAATGGTCCCTACTGAGTTGTTCTAGTATAAAAGCATAGATGTTGTCATAACCTTTGTTCTTAACACATCACAATGTACATATAACAGTCGAAAGTTTCGTCAGCACTTGCCTGTTTTCACGAATTGCATATGGAAAACAACGAAATATGATATATACTTCGTTATACACCCGCATGCTACATCGTCCTCCTTTGTTTTATATTCCACAGTACCAAACGATGTTGATGCGATACGTCTATGGTGATCGAAATCAGAAAATGCAGCAATTGCGTTATAATAAGATAACTATAAATATATATATTAATATATATTAAAAGAAATATATATATATTAAAAGAAATTTAGGAGAAATCTAGGAAATTTTACTGTTACCTATAACACGAAATTTTATCATTTTGGTACTTTGAGTACAGACTCGTAGGTATTGGACTAAATATCATAGGTCCAATCAGAAATTACTATACGTGGATGGTAATTTTTTGTAAACGTACCAGGAAAAATGTAAGGATGTAACATTTTCAATGCAGACTATTAAGAGAACAGCAAAATAATAATCATTGCTACTTGAACCAAACTTGAAACAAAGTATAGATGTAATGTAGTTATTCTTTTGCCGCTAGATGCAACCCTGATTGTCAGACACTGGCTATATATAATTTCCCGATAAACTGTACATTGTCCCTGCCCAGCAGACGAACAAGATTGGAAAAGAATAAGAAATTTCAATTGCTCAAATTAAATTTCTTTACAAAAATCAAATGAATTGATGGCTTTACAATAATTCAAATCATATAAGTGTACAATTCCTTGAAATGAATTAGAAGAAATTAAAAAATCACAAAAATTTCAAAGGGTCAAGAAACTTAATGCAAAACCCAAAACTTAAGTTCTATTTCATACTTCTTCATTTCTTGATACATGAATAAGCTAAACACAAAAATGCAAATTGTTGAAAACAGCCTCGAAAAAAAGCAATAGATATATCGTAAAATCGGTTCTCTCAGGAAAATGGAGACAATCGGTAGTAAGAGACGACCATCCATGCGAAACACCACCAACCAAGACATTTGAAATTACTGAAAGGCACGTATCAACAATTAGGCGATGGATGACGCAATCTGGATAATGTTATGCAGCGACTGGTAAAGCATCAATCGGAAAGCACTTCACGTTGCGTGAAATTGATGCTCATATTGCTCCATGTAATGGACGCTCTTGAAAAATAATACTGGTAATATTAAATTGGTACCATAATATCCCTAGCATTATAGAACTCGAATTCTCGGAATCGGGATGGCAACATTCGTATCGAAACTGTTTTACGGCTGCAACTAAAAACGTGGAACAGTGATTCGTTATATTTATGTTGGCTCTTGATACAGTAACGCCGTAATTAATTCAGGCGTGGGAAAATGAGGGGCGATGAAAAATGCATGATGTTGAACTTCGCATCCTTGACATGCAACGATAATTGTATTTTTTTTATAATTGAATCGTTTTCATACATTCTCTCCTGACTCTACGTAAATTTAAGTAGCAGTCTTAATATTCGTGATAAGTTGAAACTTGTCATTGTTGTTCAATTAAAAACTGGTAATTTAATCATATGATTATCTGCAGAACAAAAGAATTCTGGAATCTCGCTTCACTTTGATTCATTTGCAATTAAGTATTCTTGATCATTGGACCTTTTCTAAATAAAGAGTAAATAGAATTTATGATTATTTTAATGTCCTTGACTGAATTGTCTTCCTTACGTCAAAGAAGACTGATATGTCTTCCTTGAGCGTGACCTTACAACAAGCAACAACTAAGAATACCAAAGTCAGTTCTTTCTTTTCTTATTGAAAATGCTGACATAATCCCTCTTATTTTCTGTAAGAATCAAGTGACTAGGGTTCGGTAAAACAAATAAACGATAGCTCATTAAATTGAGCATTAACAGCGGCAGATCTAATGTTATAGCCCAATGATGATGTGGCAGATTTTTTTTCGGAAGCTGAATAATAGCTGTGATACGAGTTTATTATTCCAAAGTCTGGAGAGGCAAAGGTAAATTAGGAAAATAAAATGACATCAGATTTTGTCCCTTACGTTACGTAGAAATCCTTAAAAATTACTCAAGGAACCGACGGGTTTACAAATGATTATGAATGGATCTTTGCAGGACCAAAGACGTTCTCTTTCGGGATAATTAATAGAACGTTAGTAATTGGTAGTTATTGATCAATAGAAATCCTAATTTAACATAACTAAAAGCATCTCACAGGATGATTTATCCTCTTTTTTTCATTTATTCAAATAAGTCAAACGATAATTAGGTTATTGTCAATGACCCTAACACTGACCCTAATAATTAATAAACCTGTCAGCACACATAGAAGGCGTTTAAAGTTAATTGGAAATGCAAATTCTATTATCTAAAGAAGAAGGACGTTGCTCCCCTGAACCTATTGAAACATCATCTTTAAACCATCTCGGAGACTAGTCTCGTAGGAAACGGTGGTACCTAACAACAACGTGTTCGGCACGAAAAGAGCAAGGACTCGCATTACCTGACAGCTGCTCGACAGCAACTGACATCGACTGTTTGCCAGCTATTGTCCTTGTTTAGAACTCCACGACCCACGCAGTCTTTCAGACTTATTTCTTCTCGCTCCTTTCCTTCATACTCCCTCTTTTTTCCCCGTATACTCGACTGCCGCAGGTCTTAGTTTTTATCGTATCCGCAGATACATAATGAATACGCATGCGAGACGTCTTTTCTGCCATCTTAGTCACCCCACTATTCTTCCACTTTCCATCCTGTTCTTTTTCATAAATTATTTACACGTTTTTCCTTTCCATCTCTCTCCCTCCTTTATAGCATTCCCCGATTCCCGCTAATATCAAATGCCATCAGGGCCATATGTACTAATGGTGATATATGAGGCTGACGATGCATCCAGACATTTTCAAAAAGACAATACGTCAACATTTGGTATTCTTAATTATAATTATTTAGCTAGATTTGCATGGAACCACTTCATTAATTGACGTCTTAATTGTTAACTGTTTGATGATCCGATTTTAAATGGAGACAAGTAGAAATCTCATTTTCGTACGCAAATACATAATGGATAAATAGAAATCTGTTTGTCATTAAAGATAATACAGAATCGCAAACGTTTTTTGGGAAGATAACTTGAATCAGAGGTAGTGGTTCTTATAGGACATGCATCAAATAGGATAACGGATTCGTTTTTAGCAACCAAAACTCGATAACTACCTCTTACTTAACTTATCTCCCAACAAAATTTGTTATGGCCATGTCATAATTAATGGGAAAGTGACTTATAAGTTTACTTTTATGAACATGGAAAATCTTCTAGGTCATAATACGAATTCATGACCCGGCTTTAGGATACCATCGTCTGTCGTTAAGCAAATGAGTTCTATAGGTTCGAATTATTAGGAAACTTGGTTTTAGTGCTGTCAAGTCTAAATAACATCATTAAATAAATTTCATTCTTTTACATTCATTTTCACTTGCTGAGCCCCTTCCGTAATTCAATTTGTAATGGGAGTGCATACTTTGACGTTTCCTACAGTGTAAATGTATGTTGTGAATATAAGCAACGGATAAAGACATGATAAGGTAATATACATGCATGACCAATAACCTGTTAATCGTTCTGCAAATTTACATAAACATCACGTTAAAACTAGTTTCGTGCACGGAAAAACTGACTGTTAAATTTTACTAAGAAAATTTGTCTTTCCAGATTTATTGTTCTACGCCCTAAAATATTTGGAGAATTTGCTCAATTTAATAGAGAGCAGTTGCGATTTTTCAATGCTTTGGAGTACACTTCGAATCCCATGGATTATCGTGTATAAAATAGATCGTGTACAAAAACATTAGACATTAGCCCATTTATACCTGCATCATACCTATACAGAATCATAATTTCCATTCCCAATATTATTACATGGTCAGGGCACTGCCCTGCTTAAAAAAACGGATAGGAATGGGCGCATATGGATAAAAATGTTATCCGAAATTCGATCATTTCTATCCATTTCAATCCGTTTCTATCCAATACACTCATATTTATCCGAAAATATCCGTAAAAAGTATTACAACTTAATCCAATTTGGTAAGAATCTATAATAACCACTAAGTTCATCCGTTTTCATCCGACCTAACGGATGCACATTCTTTCCACTTTCATCCGAAGACTCTATCTTATCCGTATCTGTCCACTAATCGTATACAGATCCTATTCAATCTAATCCACTGTACCATCCGAAACTGAAATGTGCAATTCTATCCATTTGTATCCTATCGGTTGAACGCCAATCCTTTCAACTTTCATCCGAAGACTCTATCTTATCCGTTTCTGTCCACTAATCGTCTACAGATCCTAGCCAATCTAATCCACTGTATCATCCGAAACTGAAATGTGCAATTCTATCCATTTGTATCCTATCGGTTGAATGCCAATCCTTTCCACTTTCATCCGAAGACTCTATCTTATCCGTTTCTGTCCACTAATCGTATACAGATCCTATCCAATCTTGTTATCAAGAGATCGGATAGAAACGTATTCACTTGTGAGGAGAGCATTCGGACGATAATGGATAGAGTTGTCATCAAGAGATCGGATAGAAACGTATTACATTTAGTACGGACAATAAATGGAAAGAATTGGATAAAAATGAAACGGATGGAACATGATAAACTTGTACATGGTAGACTTCGGATAGATAAGTATTAATTTGACATACTCAGCATTTGCGGATGGAACAGGATGGAACTGGATTGGAACTTTTCAAAAATCAGTTGGATGGAAAAGTATTGTTTCTCTATCCAATATTCGGATAAAGAATGATTAAAATAATACGTTTAGAAAACAAGACGCAAGCGGATTGACTTGCAATCCTATCCATTTCTATCCGTTTTTCTAAGCAGGGTGTTTTTGATCAAATGAAAAGTAATTTCTATATTGGAAACAAACGACCGTACAGAAGACTGCGAATGTGTCAAAGGCAACTTTACTGCCCTAACCACTGAACGGAACGATTTGTTTGTAAACAAAACCAATTATATTTATTGGCCTCCCTAATAATTACGAAGCATTCGCAAGTGAATTCCTGAAAAAGTTAAAACATTTACGCCAATTCTTCATTCGGAAAACTTCATGTTATAATTTACATACAAAACATAGAGAAGAATGCAAGATAGTAAATTGGCAATGGAAGTCAGAATGTTTGACAACAGGAAATTATTCACAAAGTTCAAAGCTCAAAATGAAACATTTTCAATAATTCTGAATCGTTTATCGTTTTCTCTGCTATCATCTATACACAATTAATCCTAAAAAAGGATTATTTCGTTCAAGAAACTGAATTTGTTAAACTAACGAATTAATGTTTTACCCTAATCTAGTGAAGTATAATAGTTACATTGCATTTAAAATCGGCATTATTGGGACAACAAATAAGTAGTAACCATATGGCAAATCCTTTTTCTCCAAGAAGATAAAATACCAAAACAATTCAAAACTTTGTATGGTGTACATTTAATTGTCGCATTGTGAATTAAACACAAGACGAATTTTCATAAATGCTCAGCATAAATAGCACAATATTTACATTAGACAGTATTTACTTTCTTTTTAGTTATTGTCGCAATTCCAACGAATTGTTACTTTCAGTGAAGGACATAACGGTATTTCTTTTTGACCACGTTCCTCTTATTTTATATTTATCCTTATTTACAGTGTAGCTAACGTCAAGCTATTGAAATCGAGTTTATGTGTGGAATCACCCATAATGTTTTATCGCTTCATGAAATGACGCCATTAATAAACTGAATACGTGATTTGGAACAGTAATTTCGAATGAATGTATTGTTTGCCATTTATTGTCAACAATACGCGATATCACCAGGGACATTAGGAGATCTCATCAATTCCTAACAGACTTCTATCATAATATTTGTATATGAAGAAAAAAACTCGATACTCCCGTTACAACGGTGAACGTTACATAAGCAACAGCATCGATCTGGTGAAAAAGCAGTCAATTATTTGACCGTATATTCAGTGATGTGATATCAGCCTGTATTCCATTATTTCAGGTTGCCACGATCAATATGCAAAAACAGACCACTTCGACTTGAAACTGCAGAGTTTAACGTCAGTTTAATAATTGTAATCTCGCCTCAAACTTCTCCATAAATTTTACGACTGTGTTGAAGTACTCGCAATAACTATAATAAGAAAATAAACATATTTTTATTTTTCGCTTGATAAGAGATGTTGATAAAGGCGTGTCTTTGCAATAAACAGAAAAATGTTGCCTATTTTTGTATATTTTACAGCCTTGCGGTATTTGATGCAAAGTAAATACTGCATTTTATCGACTAATGAATACTTAGGATATTTAATGAACGGTATTGTTTTCTCCTTGAAGTCGACTCAAAGTCAATTGTAACCGTAAACTGAGCTAACTATGTGATAAACACTAGCTATTGTCGTACATATTTAAAATGAAAGGCTTCCTTGATTTTTCCAGCTATATTTCCAGGTGCTGGGATTGCGGTCACTTTTTTCCGACTTTCTTATCCAATGTAAATTGTTACATTCCTCGTGTCAGAAATTATTCTCGAATACATTTCTTTCAATTAATTCAGTCATTTTCATTTCTATACATTAAAATGAATTGAAATATATTAATGATTTATTATTCCAGAATTCTTCAAAAAAGCTTTATGTTACAAAATGTTAGTATCATTGTTTAAACATGTCGTCATTTATTATTTGGATTAAGAACTCATCTTTTAACCGGCTCGAATGATTATTTCAAAATTCTCTCTTTTAAAGATTTTGTCGTATTAACATGTCGCGCGTTTACCATCTGCGCGAACACTTTTTTTCGACTTTTTTTTCACCCCGTAATATGAGAACAACACGAATACTTGCACTGAATTAAAAATCACGTGGGGTCCTGTAGAAATGGCCCATGGGGAGCCATCCTTATTTTTACATAGTAAATGTTCTGTATTCATGAACTATAAAAATTAATGTTTTACAAATAATAACAAATTATTTTACAATGAAATTTGTTTTACGTTTAGCTGATAACAACGTAATTTTTATTCGCATTACTTGAATCTCTCCCAATATTAGCTTCCCCTCTCTTCAGCTGCTCCCCACCATTGGCCATATCACGCATGCATAATGTGTTATTTAGGCATCAGCTTTGCACTGCGCATTCAGTCGGCGCATGCGTATTTTCTCATTTTGTATACGTGCCGAATTGAGGAAACATTTCATCCCCTCGTTTTGTTATTATTGGTGATGGTTTAGAAAAGGAAATACATGCCTTTACAGAATGAGGGATGTGGACCAATAAAAACACTCCGAACAAGTGCCATGCCATCTGCTGATGAAAGCAAATTCTCTAAACAATAATTTTTTTCATTCTACAAAGATTATAAATTCCACCGAAATTAATTTAAATATAAATTTTAAATAAATTATACGTTAATCAAAACTTAATTAGATTAAAAATATGTCATTGTCGTCGCCTAATTCTTCATGTGTTTCAATGCCACATGTAATTGAGTTTTCGCCGAATCCATTACATTATTGAAACCAGGTAATCATCAATTTTTTTTATAATATAAATCGATATGCCTATTAAAAAGTGTACAAAATATGAAGAAATGTTTCATTCTGAATGTTAGAAATGATAATAAATACAATAAAACATTTTGTAAAGCCTTTGATGCTATATTTTGATGCAAATCGACGGTTAATTATGTAAACACGTTCGAATTATAAATCCTGGAAAATTGATTTAAGCGTGTCACTTGAAAATATGAATATCATCGACATATTTTTACCTCATACCTGAATTCAGTATACAAACTATGAAGTAATCGAATTCCGGTTTACGAAGTTTCTTGGAAATTGTCAAGTACATGTTTCGATTTGAAGCTATTTGTTTGTAGCAAAATATCGATCGTGCATAGTTTTGAACTCGATTCGGGAATCGTATTAATGACCTTCAAATTGTTTATCTGACAATCAACTTTATCAGTGTGATGAAATAAGGAACTATAATCGATTCATTAATGAATACTGCACGAAGTACATTAATAATTAATCATAGCGAAAAAATTGATCTCGGGGTTTAGCCTAGATCGTTTTTAAAAAAATTTATAAATTATGCATTATATTTTCTTTTTAAAACGCAAGAACCGTGTGTATTTGCCATATGACATAATTATAATGAGCAAGAAAAGAAAATTCCGACTTCGTAAAAGTTCACTTTTTTCAGGCAAGTGCTTGGGATTTGCACAGAGACTCGAGGTCTTTTTGAATTCTGAAACGTTTTCTATTTAAACCACTATTTATAGAATATAATGAAAATGCAAACAAATTTCATAGTTAGCAAGGTACTTGTAATTTCCTTGATAATTCACACCTTCTTCTAATGGTGGATGGCGGAATGTCGTTTTTCGCAATATTTAGACGGCGTAGATACATTGACACGTAAACAGAATTGAAGCAAAATTTCGACTAAAAATAACCTAACATTAAGTATATTCACCATATAAAAACAACTAAATTTCGTGGGAATACATCTTATAATAATTGCTTTTATTAGGTTATTGGGTTATTTTTTGGTCTCATATCAACTTTTGGTATCATAAAACAAATTTCTCCTTAATTCACTTAATGCTTATATTCCTAAATTAATGTATACAAACGATTTTCCATCCACATTGGTTTACGTGATCATAAAAACATGTGTAAAATATAGGCGTCCGTACTTCCGCAATGCTGACAATTACCAGAAATCGCGGTTTCCTGCAGATAGGTGAACTCGAAACTAAACAAACCAATTAATGGCAATTACTGTAAACAAATGCACAAGATTTATCCTTGAAACAAAAATGGCAAGAAATTTGAATACTGTGAAATTATGAAGCTTTTGTTGTTGGTAGTTAGTTTATACATTCTTAAACGAAATCGGGGATAAACGAAACAGGCCTATAAACGTAACATTTATGAGCACTTACTTTTCAATACGGATGATCAATTACGTGTGCATTTCTCAACAACCAAGAAATCAGAATTGTATTAAAATGGATTAATAATTTTAATCCATTCCTATTCAGACTTTGAATCTGTTCGAATGTATTAAATGGAATTCTATCCCTAAACAATTTAATACATTTCTATCCAAACCGAGGAATAGTTTATAACAATAATTATATTGACTGTACAGGAAGGTGGATACTAATGTATTAACATGGATGGAAAATAATTTAATGCGTTTGAATAAAATAATAATAATGTATTTTCCGTCGTGCGTTTTAAATATAAAATTACAAATGACGATTTTGTTTTGTCGAGAATATTAATTTCGGCTGAAGATTGATTGAAATACAAATGTTCTTATTCGATAATTCAATTCGTAATGACTAATAGGAATGGATTCCCAGTCTGCGAGAATCAGACACGAATTCGTATGGATTAAACATTCAAATTTTCTACGCGTATCACTAAATCGAAATGCATTGAGGATAAAAAGTTCTCAAGTACGAATACTAAACTGTTAAAAATTAATAAATTTCAACACTTTTTTATCCATTTCCTATTGCTGGGAGCCAAAACAAAACTGATATCAACAGAAAATTAATTCAAATGGATTAAATTTGAAATACTGAATCTACATTTTAGGTATTTCAATCACTGCGAATCTAAAGGTAATATGTAATATTATTATATTACTTTTAAGATTCGCAGGGATTAGAGAAATTTAACTGAATTCCCTTAGCATGGATTTGCATCAACTGAGAATCCTTTTATTTTCGGTAATATTATTTTTGCAGAAATTGACGAAAAACATAAAAGAAAATGAATTTAGTTTTTTAAATATCAATCCGTTTGAATACATTTTTGTCTACCACATAGAATTGACAATTTAATTTTGAATTAAGCTTTTTTGATACTTCTTTCATTTGAAGGAATTTGGAACTTATATGAATTCTTGCAAATGCATATTCATCCAATTGGTTATACACAATCGAAAAAACAGACAAAATATATTCCGAATTCTTTTTAATACATTTGGTCAAGAAAGTGCATCGGACGATTTGGAATTTTGTACTTTTTCATTTGTTAAATTAGCATGGTAAGTCATTTGCATGAAAATTATGGTTATTAGCCAATAATTATTAAAAGTAATATTTATTAGCGGTAGTAATCATTGTCGTGCTTCGCACTGCGTTTGCATAAGCTTAAAGTTTACAATTCCATACATTACATTACTTTGTCATACATCACATTATATTTGCATACGCTTCACCTCCATTGCTTTCAGAACAACATGTACGAACGTAATTTGAGATAAATTTGCAAAACGTTCGTCATATGTTATATCTTTTTAAGTATCACCTGCAATAGGGTTTCATTATGAAATGTGTATGCGATATTTCATTACAAATATAAAATTGTTAATATTCTATAGATAGCATAAGGACCAGATATTACACATTTAATAATAAATCAGTGACGATTATTTTAAAATTCCCGTATTTATTGATTGTTTAGGTGTAAGACTGACGTTATTTTTAAAGTTTAAAATGCCAAATAAATTAATTTAGAATTGACTGAGAATTTTCAAAAATAAGTGATTTTTATTTATTTCCGAAAATTCTCGGTTAAAGTTCACAATTAATATCTGGTATTTTCTAGGGAACGATCTATAGTAACTAGAATTGCCTTTACAGAGCCCGAATTTTGAAAACTTTATTCAGTCATCTGTAAATTACATTTTTTAGTGAAACTTCCCTCTAAAAAGATTAAACTTTCGTGGAATTGCCCATGTCTATTAAAATTGACATTGTTCATACACCTTCCAGCGCGGCTTCCTGAATTAATGATACTTCCACACACACACACATCGTACGTAACTGTAATTAAAATCACAAATTTTAGCGCTTTCTTTCGAAAATTGTTATGAAAATATAATTAGAAGCAGTATGTATTACAAGAATACAGGAATAATAAAACAACAAAAGATAGTACGTGATGTTCCAATTTAAATAAAATATGAATACATACATGCAGAACAGGCCTTGAAATGTACTTATATAAATTTTAACAAACCAGAAATAAATAAACATTCTAGATAGCATAATATTACCGCGAGTGATCCATTAAACATGTGCATAGAAAAACATTGCAATTCAAAATACGAACTCGTCAAAATTAAGCAGTACTCAACAAAAGAAATAACAAAGCAACGAAGAAAAGTCCGTAATGCATCAATTGAAGTAAAGTAAGAGTATCCCAGTAGGAAAAATCCAGGTGGGTTTTTCCACGTGGTCTCGACCTGGTAGTTTTGGCTCATTTGACCAGGTCGAGACAATGTTTGATTTTGCCACCAGGTCATGACCACTAGGTCAAAATTATGTACCCTATTGAAAATTGTCACATGACATATCATGTGATTTATCATGTGATAAATGTAAACAGCCACAAAAAACTAAAATAACAGGACGAATTATTATAGATATTTTATTTGCTTTTTATTAATATTTATGTAATTTTTATAATATTTATTAAATCTATGAACTTGAAAATAATTTACCCCGACCGAGGATCGAACTCGGTCGTCAATTCCGTTTAATACGCTGATGCCTTAACCACTAGGCTACGCTCGATCTATAGAAGGATACTAACCCTTGAAATATGCGAAATGCACATATACATGAATTTTACAACCTAGAAATATTAGTCTAGATAGTATTGATCATTGCTAAACACGTCGCGTTCCAAAATACATGGAAGAATAGAAATAATAACCAATAATCCGTAATGCACCAATTGCTGTAAAGTATGAATACATATATAGATGCAAAACAAACCCTTGAATTGTGTATTCATAAAATATAACAAATCTGAAATATATATCATTCTAGATAGAATAATATGTATTACGGCAAGTGATGTATTTAACATGGGTACGGAAAAACTAAATGTGTTCCTAAATTATACAATTATATATTTATACATACACTAATAGAAATGTTCAGATATTATATACAATCACAGACATTGTTCATACATGCTCCAACTCGGGTTCCTAAACTAATCCTTGCGTCCGCTAATAATAATAATAATAATAATTTGTCTTTATTGACACAATAGGTTACAAAAATTACCTCTTTAAACCAAACGGCGAGCCACTACTAAAGCTACTTTAAAGACTGACTAGAAAATATATATCTATAATAATTCCAATAATATCGTAAATTTTCCGCTTTTTTTCGATAATTGCACACAGACGAAAGTACATTTGGAGAACAGCAAATAACATAATACAAACTATACCACAAGGAATACGCGAAAATGTGTGTGAAAAACGTTGCGATCCAAAATGTCATCATCGTAAAAATTGAAAACGAAGTGTTCCTAAATTTGACATATACTTGTGTAGACAATCCTGAACATTGTTCATACATGTTCTAACGCGCGTTCTTAAATTACCGATCCTTTCACCCGTACATGTGGATAACTATGTGTCAACATAATTGCAATAAAATCGTTTTTTTTTGTTATATATGTATTGCAATAATAACAATAGAAATAACAAAACAACTATAAAGAATAGTCCGGGATGCAACAATTGACATAAAATAAGACAACGTAAATGGTTAACAGCCCGTGAAGTATACCAGGGTGCCCAAGAACTGTCCAGCAATATTTCAGGAGGTGAATTTTATTTATTTTGTTTTTTGGGTACATTTGAGGTGTTGTAACTTGAAAACAGATTTTTTTTAAACAATCGTCACGGTATCTCAGAGTACTATTTTTGACCTTCAAAATTTGTTTTAAAACTTAAAAAAATCTTTATTGGTCACTGAGATATCGCCTGTTGAATTTTCTGAAGCTTTATCTGATTCTACTCAGTTTCTGAATATCGCCGAAGTTTCCAAACTTAGAAACTTCAAGAGGCGATATCTCAGTGACCAATATAGATTTTTCTAAGTTTAAAAACGGATTTTGATGGGCAAATACAGTACTTTGAGATACCGTGACGATCGTTTTGAAAAAACATCTGTCTTGAAGTTACAGTACCTCTAATGTACCCAAAAAACGTACTTTTTGCACGTTTATGTTAAAATATCTCAAAAACCTGACGTATAGGGGCTATTCAAATACCTTAGGAAAAGTATGTTCTGGTTCTTGGTTCTAAAATTTGTCGGCCTATGTAATGTCAGAGATGATAGGGGTAATGTAGAAACTTTACTATGTGACTGTAAATTTACAACGACATTCACCGACATTGTGATTTCCACTATGTCATTGTAAAATTACAGAGAAATTTTGCACAGTGTATATAAATTTAAAAAAAACATAAATATGCAACACTCTAATAATTACTGGAAGAGATCCTTGAATATATGTTTGTTTATGAATAATTTACGTGAATAATGGACATTGTTCATACATATCCCGACGTGCGTTCCTAAACTACCCTTATATTCTTGCACTCGCACGTATATGTGCATAGTTATATAAAAGTGTTCTTATACCTGTAGGTACCCAATAAACAAAATCCCACAATGACAGTAAGGTTATCTAAAAGTTGACTTATTTTCGAAAAAAATCTACCATTTTTACAATGATCATTGTAACGTCGACGTTCACGTATAAGTATGCACGTATACATGCGGGTACAAGGTAGGGTAGTTTAGGAACGCACATCGGGACATGTATGAACAATATCCATAATTGTCCACATATATAATTATAGAGTTTAGGAACACTTATTTGTTTTCAATTTTTACGAGGGTGTATTTTGCGACCTTTTGGTAATGTACACATGTTCAAGGATCACTTGCAGTCATTATTATGCTATCTACAATTTTATATATTTCTGTTTTTTTTTAATTTATGTGCAGTAGACGCCCGATGTAAGAACCTACCCAATTAACAAAATTCCACAATGACTGTAAAGTCACCTCAAAGTTGACTAATAGGCGTTTAATGTCAAACTAATAGACAACTATAAGTAACAGTTAACGTGAAGATGACTTTAAGTTACTGATAGTTGCCTATTAGTTGGACATTAAACGCCTATTAGTCAACTTTGAGGTGACTTTAGTCATTGTGGAATTTTTGTTTATTGGGTAAATATCAATAATAAAATTGAAAACAAAGTGTTCCTAAATTCTATAATTATACATGTTGACAATTATGGACATATTGTTCATAAATGTCCTGACGTGCGTTCTTAAAATATTCTATCCTTCCTATTCTTGCACGCGCACGTATACGTGCATAATTAGGGGAGAACGGGGTAATTACGACAGGTCGGATAATTCCGACCCCCCCGTAATATCTCGCTTACAATATGACATCCCGTAATGTTATTGAAATTTTGTGAAAACACTGATGAGTACAACTATTTTGATTGCGGTAGTTGTTTATTTACTTTGCATTCAACCATGTGGCAAAGATGTTATTGTTTCTTACTGCGTTAATTTAGAAATTGTAGTATTATAAATAAGTAAATATAGTTTGAAATTATTGTGCAAACGAATCAAACGCAAGTAATTTAGAAAGCCTTAACCTTATATTTAATGAAATCAATTTGGTTTTTAGTGAGATGAGAGTGTGTTTTTAAGTGCGTGTATTTTTTTAAATAACGAACGTGCAGGGTAATTCCGACCCCTAATGTACGGGGTAATTGCGACCGTCCTTTTTCGAGTTTATTTTCGTTTGCTTTTTATCACAACCATATTATGCAATATTATGTATACATTGTATATAATGTATCACAAATGTGTTGATGTTTTTTTCTTTCTACATTTCGACCACAACATTTGAATTTGCTTCGCTTGTTTTCTCGTGCGGTATTAGAAGTCACTATATGCGTTTTCGTTTTTGACCAACAATTTAGAGTAGGTATGTGATCTATGTACGTAGTGTTGTACATAAACACTACGAAATTGTGCTGAAAATAAACGGGTCGGAATTACCCATACTTTGACAGAATCTGAAGAATTGCAATTTTTTACTAATGGAGGTGTAATCCTATAATAGACCTATAACAAGGTATTAATAATATCGATAAATGTTTACCCATGCAATACACTTTAAAAAAGCATAACGTACAAATTCATTAAATCACATTCTCTACCTCAAAAATCAATTTTGCTTAGGTAGGTCGGAATGACCCCGTTCTCCCCTATATAAAAGTATTCTTATACCTGTACCCAGATAGCAAAACTGCAAGATATCTGCAACTAAGTCTGCAATTTGCCTGCAACTTGTTGCAGATATGTTGCAGTTTTGCTATCTGGGTAGGTAGATTCTTACATCTGGAGTCTACTGTACATAAATTAAAAAAAAAAGAAATATATAAAATTGTAGATAGCATAAATAATGACTGGAAGTGATCCTTGAACATGTGTACAAACATTACAAAAAGGTCGCGAAATACACCCGCGTAAAAATTGAAAACAAAGTGTTCCTAAATTCTATAATTATATATGTGGAGAATTATGGACATTGTTCATACATGTCCCGACGTGCGTTCCTAAACTACCCTATCCTTGCACCCGCATGTATATGTGCACACTTATACGTGAACGTCATTGTAAAAATCGTAGATTTACCGCGTTTTTTCGAAAATTGCGCAGAGACTAAAGTGCATTTGGAGAACAGTAGGCAACAATAGAAATACAAGAAGAGATAGTCCAGGACGAAATCCTTCGGCAAATGCACCGATGCAGGAATATGCACTTGGTAATTTTTGCGTGTCGAGAACAAGTCCGGGACTATATCGCGAGAAAGAAAGACCGCACAAGCAGCCAGATACGAAAACGCAATTTGCCGAGGGTCGTGAGCCTTCGTGCTTTCACGCGTTTCGTCGAGCACCACTCAATCCCAGGGCTCTCGAGATCCACGATCTCGGATCGGTCGATCAGTCTTCGAGACTCGACGCTTGCCGTCGCGTCGAGGGTCTCTTGGTTATTCATTTTTTTCCTCCTGGAATCGCGTCATCGCCGTCGAGATCCGTCACCCGGGATGTGTACGTCGAAGATCTCCATCCCTGAAAAGCCCAGATGCCATTGTCGCGAGCTTGAGGGGTACTCGTTCGAGCTATTGTTTTTTTAAAAAGTAAAGGATTATTCCCGAAAGTGCGTCTCCGTTGCGGTCGCCGTCATGGAGGCGCTGCGATTAGCCATCCAGTAAGTTTAGAACCCGCGGGCACTCACCCGTCTTCGGACTCCTCTCTTTATCTCCTCCTTTATTCCTTTTTCCATCCTATTCCGCATTTATCCCGTCGTCTTCGCCCTGGCTCTTCCGCTTTATGCGTTTCATCAACTCTCTCCGGATACCAGTCTTCCGATCTATCTTCACCCTATTTCCTCTCCGATTACTCTCTGTATCGTACATAACATTTACCATGTTTTTATGTCTTTCGTTATACCAGCGTAATACCTTCCCTGCGTCGCTCTGTAATTAGATAAGATTCATCCATTGTGTACTTTTCTTTCCACGATGTTAAAAGCTTCCTAATGTTTACAGGACGCGGCTAGGAGAGCGGATGGTCAGCATGAGCTCAATGCTGGTCGAAACTGTGAGCATCAATTACGAAGACTTCAATGAGAGCTTCCTGACGTGCGGCACCTGCCTGTGCGTCTACGACGGCAGCGAGCACACTCCAAAATTGCTACCATGTTCGCATACGGTAAATGATCGGTTTAATAATCATTCCCCAATAAAAATAAGGAATTTGCAGGATATATTGTTCAAATTTTGATGGCAGGTTTGTTTACACTGCCTTACGAGGATTGCGGCATCTCAGACGAGAGAAGCGGGACATTTCCGATGTCCTATCTGCCGAGAACTGATCACAATCCCTCGCGGAGGAGTTCCTGCCCTGCCTCCGAGTTTCCTCGTTAATCAACTTTTAGACTTGATGTCTCGACAACGCAGAGAAGTAAGTTTGCAAATAAATCTTTTAAATATTCTTTTTACACTACATATTTATTAATTTTGAACTACTTTCTTGTAAACATGGTGTACATCAGTAAATACAATCTTGAAATGAAAAACAAATGTGGAATGATGTGCGATTAAAAACTGAAACTCAACTTAATTACATTAAAATTTATAAAATAAAGTTAAATGTTAAAAAAAGCGTTTGTTTAACTTTTGGAAATTACCACGATAGTATACCTGAGCATTTTGTTTTAAATATTGGTAATGAAACCATTGAAAGATCAGAGAACACAAAATATCTCGGGGTTATAATAGATTGCCATCTAAGATGGGATCGTCATGTAATGAGCATTGTTAAGAAAAGTAAATAATATATGTACATTCTAGCGAGGCTAAGTAAAATACTTACCGCAAAAAATTTACGATCTGTTATGTATTGTTTATATTACAGTATAGTTACGTATGGAATAATAGCATGGGGTTCTGCAAATAAGTCAATAATGTGTTTACTAAAAAACGTTCATAAAAGAATTATTAAAATCTTAGAGCACAATGATAGAAATTGCAAAAAACTGCTTGATGTGCAGAACAAGTATATTTTAGAGTGTATTTTGTACCACTATAACTACCTAAAACATCAATGTGTCAATAGCAGTTCCATAAGTTACACTGTAAAAAAAAAATCGTGTAAAATTACAATTGAGAATGGACTCAAAAATTACCCACTTTCAACGCAGTGAATTTACTATGTGGAACACAGTAACTTTCCCTAAATCTTGTAATATATTACTCGTTTGTAAAATTACCACGTCCAACGTAGGCTCGAAAAATTACCTACGTTTGACGTAGTAAAAGTACAACAGTCTAGTATTTTCCCTATGCTCGACGTCGTAAATTTACAATGCGGCGGTAAACCTCTAACCTCACTTCGGTAAAATTTCAACGCTCAACGTAGTGTTATTACCAAATTTCTATGATTGAAAATTACCATTGCATTGTAAATTTCATTTTCATTTTTTACAGTGTACATTTTAACAAATTCCCAGCTAGCCTATTTGACAATTTGTACTTCAAAGAGTTTGCCTCTTACATGTTATACATTTGTATAGTACAAATAAATGTTGAAAAGATATCGAATTGATATAACTTACAATTTTCTAAGAAAAAGATAACTCTTTTAAGTTGCTGGATAAACATCATAAAAATATTCATCAGAAAGTTAACCTAGGGAATTGTTATCCCTATAAAGTTACCAAATTGTTATGATATTAATGATGTCTGTTTGCCGCCTTCTTTAAGTCAGTTAAAAGACATGTTTTCTTAAGTTATCCAATAATTCGTTACCGAGAAGCTGACTATGAAATGTTATCAATTTGTTCTCATCTGTAATAGTATCGTAAAGTTACCATTCCTTTGTTGCCTAATCGTACTTTTCAAAACATTAGCAAAAGGATAAATTTTTTAAGTCGTCCAAAAATGTGTAGCGAAATTGAGTCTTTTTAATGTTATCGAGTGGACAGACTTTACTTAACTTGAAAATGATAAATAAACTGTGATACAGACATACATAGCAAAGTGTGCATCACAAAGTCAACAATAAAAATTGTATCTCATTCCTGCATACAATCTACAATATTCAAGATAAATATTTATATTTATAACATTTATATTTCATCACTATTAATGTTGTCAGTTTACCATTTTCCAGATAATAAATCCTTTAGAGGTTTTCAAAGTCTTCTGTAGGCGCCGTTCCATTAGTCTGGATCATCAAAACATCTGTTTGATGGTCCCGTACGCACAGAAGCCTTCAAAAATCTGGGAAGGATCCCAGCCAGCACACTTGAGCATTCGACAACAAAAAGTTATCCAAACATAACAAATATTAACAAATGTTAATATTCCAAGAACTTTTTGGATGCATTAGCCAAGATTTGTCGAGCGTTCTTAACAAAGGCACACCTAAAAGTTAGTGGAATTTTAACATTTGTTAACATTTGTTATGTCTGGATAACTTTCTGTTGACGAATGCTATAGTGTGCAAGTTGGGATATATTACCTGGAAAATGGTAACATTATGTCATCTCTTTGTAACGCGTAAAAGTTAACTTACAGTTAACCTACCTGTTGAAACTGTATACATTAACTCTAAGTTCACCTAAACGTTAACAAAACGTTATTATATTCATTACAAAACGATCTCACAAATAGTTATCAAATTGGTAGTCAAATAGTTACCAAAAACGTTATTCAATCAATATCATAACAGTTAGCAATTTGGAAACTTAGAGGATAACTGTTTTTGGTGCATTCGACAAGATTTTGACACCAAAGTACTAACCTTTTCATTTACTTTTAGGATATTTTAAAAGTTAACACGTAACTTTTGAGGTTAACAATATGTTAACGTTTTTGTAACTTTGTGCTAGCCGGGATACCTCATGAATTTAAAACTTTATCCACTTCAAATAATAGTAAGAAATTAAGTCATATTATACGTAATTTAGGAAACTTACGACATACAAAATTAAGCGACTAAAGTATTTTATGGTATATATCTCTTTCCAAATGTATTTTGCACCTGCTGCATTGTTAATTAATTTCGCTAAGTTTTTCTTTTTAGGCTTAGACTTAGCTTTTAAGTTCTTAGGTTAAGCTCTGGGTTGCGAACAGATACTTTTATGTATCTGTGCAGCGTACGGTATAAGTATAAGTAAATATTATACTACTACAGTATGTTACTGTAAATATTTAGTAACCTAGTAAATAAATTCAAATTCAAATATAAATTCAAAAAGGAAGAATAAAACATACAAAGTAATTACATTAATAACGTTAATTAAATTCATGAAATTCCAACTTAATATTTTGAATAATGTCACAATTGGAAACATCATAATCAAAGAATTTAATATTAGTATTATAATCACATAATGAGTTGACATTCCGTATATCGGCACGCTTTTTACATAATTTTTTGCTCTGAACGGCACATAAAAAGTATAGTTAACTCGCAATGAATATGTCTGATCAGAAAAAAGTAATAAGACATATACTGAACTACAGTGAAAAATATTTCGGATAATATTTTATTATTCAGATAAAAAATGTTACGATTTTTTATTCGCTCTACTAAATATTTTAAAGATATCTCGGTTCTTATCCACTTGTATAAAACTTTAGTACCTCCTAACATCTTATGTTTCTTCGGCTTCTCATATCTGGACACCCTATACTAGTATTGGGATTAAATCATTAGAGTCAGTCCAATGTAAATTTTTAAAGTTCTTATCTTATAAAAATAGAAATCCAATGGCATATACTTCTCACGACTTTCATGATATTTCAGTCTTATTCAAAATTCTAACCATCAAATCAACTCATGTTTTAAATGATTTACTGTACCTTAAAAAAATCCTTACAGGACAAGTCTTATCTGGGAATGTGAGGAGTCTATTTGTTTATTGCACATCTGTTTATGCTCGTCGTTCACCTAGAGTATTAAGGTAGTTGTACCCTAAATCAAAAGTATTGAGAAAGAGTTGACATTTTCAGCAAAATTAGTTCATGTATCAAACAATACGCACGTAAAATGTCAGGTTGATTTATGGTACAGTTTCTGAGATAATCGAGTTCAAAGTTTGCTCAATTCACATTGATTCGCACGGGGCTAATGGCGCCAACAACGACAAATCCTATGTTTATATTTTTTTGTACCTGATGTAGTATTGCTATTCACTCCAAATTTTACACAAAACTTGATAAATGCTCTGTGAATAGAGCACCATTTTTTTTTAAAATGCCCACCGTATAGTTGGAGAGAAATTTTAATCCAAATATCAGCATTATTTTATTTTCGGAGTAACAACGGCGCACGACAGCGTCTCGCGCCGCGCAATTCAAAATGATCGAAATATGATTTTGTCAAGTGGAACAGTAAAAACACAATTGTCAATAAAAAACGTAATTAATTTATTGTAATAAAAACATATTTGAATAAATATATTCGTACAAACTATTTTAACAAATCTATAATGGTATCGATAATTTTTTTTATAATGTACAAAGACGATTTCTTCGGTATCTCGCATACAAAACTCGTCAACCATTTGATTATTTTTCGCATGATTATTCTAGGATATCGACTTTTTTCAAGATCCCAACCATTGAATCTCTACATAGGTTTAACGATGTTATATTAACTCGGAAAATTCTAAAAAAGGAAATTTTGTCAGCATCTGTTACTGATCTTTTTGTTGAACGCGAGATAAATTACCCTAGTGCAAATTTTAGAGTTCTACAGGAAAGAAGCTGTAGAACTAATCGGTGCTTTAACTCTGTTGTATTTAGGTTAACTCGCCTTTGGAATGATTTACCAAAGAATATTATTACCATTGTTTCGGATATAACCTTTCGTTATCGCTGTAGAAATTTGTTATTACAGAACTATAATGCTACTTAGTTATGAAATTGAGATTTATTATTTACTGTAGGCAATCATGTTAATTATTTTTGTTACTTATTATTATTATTCATTTCTTTAGATTTATGTTATTACTGATTTTTTCAATTACTTTTATTTGTATGTTATGCGCCATAACTTTTTGTTATATTTTTATGTAAATGGGCGTGTACGCCCGTATGATTCTAATAAATAAATAAATAAATAAATAATCACAGGATCATTAGTGACACGCGAGGTTTGTTATGAATTGTTTTTTCAGTTAGGAAGGTAATCAAAAACTTTTCTCCGTTTTGAATATATATGTCTTTTAAGTTCTCGATAGAGATGTTAAGCGATGCCATTTTTTTTAACATATATTTAGAAAGAACCGATTTTAATACGCATAAATTATTTATTTTTGAATTTATATATATTTGTTCAATATATTCTTGTACTTTAATTTCAAATTTTTCTACGTTTTTTAGTATTGCTGTTTTAAGAATATTTTTAGTCACTAATTTTTGTAAAATAAAGGCATCAAAAACAGCGTCATGGTAACCGTTAGTAGGTTGGCTTTCTAATAAATCTTCTGCCAATTTTGACAGGATGCACATGCCTTTTCCCTTGCGCTCGGGAAACTTTTGTCTAAATAATTGCAGACTATCACAAAATCCATAAATAATAGATTTAAAATCGTCTATTAAGGAATATTTTACACATTCCCTTAAAAAAAAAGAAGTATCAAAAGATGCATTATGTGCAATCAATATACGTTGCTTATTTTTACCGATTTTGCACAAAAATTCATAAAATGCTTGTAATGCATCCCGAATAATAAGAGTATCTAACTTTTCATTGCGTAAATATAGTTAGCCTCCGATATTTTGCAAACCATTGATTTCGGAAGCGAATTAAAACAAAATGTAAACACGGAGAAACCGACTCGACGTTGCCACGCTATAACGTTGGAACGTGGACTACGTGAAGCGAAAATCAATTTATTTTTAACTCGTGTTATTATAATTGAACAGTTTTATGCAATTAGTAACATGGTGGTGGTAATCTCACTTAATAATATTATTAGCATAAACAATTCTATATTTTATTCAATTTTTACGTTACTCATTACTTTGACCTATGCAGTTGGGGTACAACTAACTTAATAGAAAGAAACTGCAAATCAAATTTCTGTTTTAATTCAACAGTCTTTAGACTCACTAGAGCTTGGAATTCCTTACCAAATCAGGTTACCGCTTCTCAATCCTTCTCTTTTTTTCTTAAAAAATGTAGAGATCTATCACTTAAATGTTACGACTGATTGTTTATATATTTTGTTAAATTACCTTAATTAATTGCAACTTATTATGTTGTATTATAATTTATTTCAAATATATTATCAGCATCTTCATTGTTAATTATTTTGTACAAAGGGCGTTGTCGCCCGTTATTAATTAATAAATAAAATAATAATAATCTTGAAAATAGAAATTAAATCATCCACACGCTTAGTGATTGGAGGGACAGAAGTTTGAGTTGCGTACCAATTTGTGAATAGTTGCGATCGTAGAAACTCATTGATGTTTTGTGTTACAGGTCATTCCCAAATGTTCCGTGCACATCAATCAAGAATTGCTGTTTTGCGAGACCTGCGACACAGTTTTCTGCTCCGTGTGCACTGGTGGAAGTCACACCGGATCCTCCCCGGGCTGCACCGAACACACGATAATTCCGTTCAGTATTGCCATCAAACGAATGTCCGAAATCCTATTATACAAAGCAAACGAATGTATTTCCAAAGTGAGTATTTCATTTCCACATTTAACCCTTTCGTTGGCATTGACGCAATAGTGCGCATCAGTTTTTTTCTATTTAACTTGCTCCGATTTGGAATCCAAGTCTAACTTGGGGGTTATTGGGGTCGCTGAATCTGAATCTGAAGTCAAAATTTAAAAATTCAAAATGGCGGATGCAATATGCCGAAAATGAAAAAAAAGTTACTCGATAGTAACGAAATTTGTTACTCAGGGGTTTTCAGGTTTGTTAATTATGAATTCAAGCTTGAAATTTCAAAATTCAAGATGGTGGATTCACATTCGCAATCGGCAACCTCAAAAACCCCCGAGTAACAAATTTCATCACAATCAAGTAATTTTTTTATTTTCGGCCACCATATTGGATTCGCCATTTTCATTTCATTTCATTTCATTTCATTTATTGCCAAAAATTCTTATACATATAAAATATAATTATATGTTAGGACCTATAGGGGACATAGTTGTCCGTAAATAGGTTGGTCCATTACAAAAGAACATTAAAAAAGAAATAAAACATAAATTCCTTAAAACTAATTTCACTGATCAAATAAACCATATAGTAAATATAACATTGTTAGATTTTTCTTTTTTAATAACAAAATCTTATTTACTCAATCTCAAAATTTCTTATTTTTCCATGCAACTTTTTTTTTAGTACTTTTTTTTCAACATTAAGGGTTTTTAGTTCATTTGGCAACTGATTGTAGTATTTTGAATTTGCAAATTTTGAGTTCAAATTTGTAATCAGCGACCTTGAAAACCCTTCAATATCGGTTGGAATCGAAATGGCAATAAAAAAAATTCCTGCCATTCTGGGCACTTTTTGTAGAATTTTCTATGCTAACGAAGGGGTTAACCTGTCTCAAGAAAATTGAAGAATCTATAGCGTGTCGAAATTACAGTTAACGCAAGCTCAGGAATCGGTCAGCACCGAGCTGCAGAGATTGGATACCGCCATGCAGCAGTGTCTGGCAACGGTAGATAAGGAATTTGCAGATATCGTTACTATGATCGAGGAACGACGCACGGAGCTGCAAGCTGCTGTTACTGCCGCCAGCCGAGATAAGAGGCGCGTTCTAGAAGAACAGCACGCCCTTATCGAAGCAGAAAAGAACAAAGTTGAGCGAGAATGCGAAGGACTTCAGTACCAGGTGAGAGAATACTTTCTTTGTCTTCGGCTGGGACTCGGTTGACAACTTGAAAAATTTAGGAATTTAATTACAATAGAAAAATCATGTAGATGACATAATGAAAAAGCTACGATATCTACCATACGCTTTTACCAAATTGCGCAACTTTTTGAATTTACTTAATTCTATATTAAACTACGCTGTCCTAGTTTGGGGAAGCGCTAGTAACAGTGTACTTAAACCTTTGGAAATATTACAGAAGAAAGTACTAAAAACCATGTTATTCAAAAATAAACCCTTTTCTACGAATGAACTGTTCAAAATTTCAAAAGTACTAGGAAAATGTTAGGAAAACTTATTATTGTGAAGCAGCGAGTTATACAATAAGGAATTATGTACCCATTCCAAATAATCGTAACTGTAATACACGTAGTAAAAACAATCTTACGATGCAATGTCCATTAAGAACTAAAACTATCAGTCAAGCAGCTGATGAAATGTAATTATTTTAATTTAAATTCCGTGCCAAATGTGGTAATAACTTGTGATTGGGTGACTAGAATTAGTTCTGTTTTTCTGTAAACAAATTAAGAAAAGGAAATATAGCGAAATTTCTAGAAAGAAAAGTTTAGAGTATAAGAAACTGAAATGAAAAGTACGAAGACAATTTTGAAATGAAAACTAGTATATGAACAGTGAATTAATAACGAAAGGAAAATTTTGTATTTGAATTGAAGTGTGCGACATACTAATTTTTGTTATGATTAAGGTAAGAAAAGGTGTTTAATTTTGTGGAAAAAAGAAAAGAAAAAGACAGTAATTATTATACCCTGCGTGCAATTTCACTGAAGTTTGCCCTCAACAATAAATTAAAAACTAACAACAGCATTTGACTATGCCGGTTGTAAAATTGTAAATATATTGCCGCTTCAATTCAGATTACCAAATAAAAAATTTAGATTATTAAAAATAGAAATTGTGCATAATATAAGAGAAATGGATTGCAAATCTCTCAATTCAATGTTAATACCAAATGTAGTTTAGTGGAATTATGCGATTTCAACCTATGATTTACCATACACAGGGCTCCCAGTCAGTCTCTTTTTAGAAAATTAGTCTCTTTTTTTGACTTTAGTCCCTTTTATTTCCTTTTTTTGTCAAAAGTCCCTTTTACATCCTTTTTTTAAACTTTCAAATTTAAATTGTCCTTCTGCGGCTGTTTACGTCTTGTTTTCTACGTATGAATAAATGTTTGATTAAGAAAAGTAATTCATTTTTCAAATCCGAAGAAATATGACAAAATTACTTACGTTTTAACTTCGGAGAAACTAAAAAATAGTATGAAGCCATACAAAATTATATCCATATTGTTTTTCATCTATTTTTATGTATACCTAGTTAAATAAATAAAAATAAATAATAAATAATAATAAAATATAAATTATTTTATAATTTACATATACAGTATGTAGTAAGCAACAAAAATTATATGATTATTTTTTTTCTCTGTTTAATTTTAAAACTTTGTCAAAATGTTTTGAGAAACGATTACTTTTATTATGTAATAATAAAAAATTGTAAATAAACAAAACAATTTTCCATATTTATGATTTTATAAATATAGGTTCCTTGTATACATGGACCCCTTATGAAAAAGTTGCAAAGCATCTTAGGGAAATGGAAAAACCAAGTTATTGAAACTTTAAGGAACTATAACAAACAATCTTTCGAAAAATACAAAGAAAATGTTTTTTTTTATTACACCGAATTTAATGGTAATATAATAACAATTTTATAAAAATGTTTGACAAAAAAGATTTTTTTTTCGTCGAAAAAATAAAATTTTTTAAAATCCATCCATAATTAGTTAGAAAATATGTTCTTTTATTCACCAAATTTGCTTTGAATGTTTAAATTAAAAACGATTAAAAAATTGAGAGTTCAATTTTTTGGGTAGAGAACCCGTATACAAAATTGGCAGCCAAATCTGAAAGGGTGATATCCAACAATAGCAAAATTAAACGTTTTAGCGTGAAAAAATTTGTTTTTTTCAGAATAAAGGCTATTCAAATTTGTTAATCTATTTTAAAAATTTAAAAAAAAAACAATTGGAAAACAGAAAAACATATTTTCTAAATAATTACTTATGGATTTTAAAAAATTCCATTTTATTCGAAAAAAAATGTTTCTTTTTTGGTAAAAAAATTTGTTTTTGATTTTTATTTTATTACCATTGAATTCTTCCTCAAAAATCACAAAAGAAATAATTTCTGGAGAATTTTTGAACGTTTTGTTAATAAAAAAAAATTTTATTATAAATTGTAATGTAATAATTGTATCAGGCTTACAATTAAAAAGTTGAAATCAAAACTATTTTTAGTCCTTTTTTATTCCATTTTTCTACCTCGAGTCCCTTTTTTAGTTCCTTTTTTTAAAGTTCTAATTCCCTATTTTCCTTTTTTTAAGGGGACGAGGCACTGGGAGTCCTGCATACAAAACACCACTTTTATTTTCTTATTCTTATTTTATTCTCTTTTTATTTTACTTAATTATTTTATATTATATTATTTTATTTTTGTTATGTTAATTATTTTTTGTTATTGTGTGCAGTCTGAGAGACCGTAGTCAGGTCGCGGACGAGTATTATATATACTTTTGCGATATATATTGTGAAAGAGTTGCAATGAAATGTAACGCATACTCTTGCCTAATATATAAATACCTGAAATTTATTATTTATTTTATTTATTTATTTATTTATTAACCAAGAAACGGGCATTACTGCCCAAAAAAATACATGTGATATAACAATAAACTCGCAAAAGAATAAGAAAAAATTTAACAAATGATAATATAAAATGGTAACAAAACATATACGCATATAATTAATATACACAGTATAATATATATAACAGTAATAACTTTATAGCCTCAAGTTAACGATAATCTTGCAAGAGTTTTACTCTTGCTTGATTCTTAAAACGACCAAAAATGTCATTTAATGGAGGGCAAGATGAGCTATTCCCAAGTTTTATTAATCTACTTATGACAGAGTTAAGTCCATATTCAGTTCTATAATTCTGCGAAACAAAAAGTCTGGAATTGCGGAACATATAAGAGTTTTCCAATTGAATAAAACAGGAACTCAACTCTGGACAAAGTATTTTACCATTAACTATTTTATATAAAAAACAAATATCAGAAAATGTTCTATAAGACTCCAGAGTGCTCAATTTAATTCTAGTCACTACCTCGGTATAGTCATGAATTATTATTAATTATCTTAAGGTGGAAGTACGAAACATTACTCAACGTATCGGGAGTTTATCAGATCAGCTGGACGCTGCCGTCGCCCTGAGCGAACCTCGAGAAAATGCTTTTATAACGTCCGAATTCACCCACAACGATGCCATAGCAGAAATTGAAAAGTTGCTTCCTTCCATTGGACGCGTTCGTTCCAGTACAACATTGCCAGGTAGTTTTTTAAATCAAATACGCGATACAAACACAACAAACAGGTATTATCAAGTTAATTTTTTGGTAGGCCTGTGTCGAGCGAAGCTGCAAGAACCTGCAATCGTTAAGTTGCAAACTTGCGTCTTGGTAGAAACGGTCGATTACCATGGACAACCGCGCAATGCCGGGGGCGACCCAATCGGGGCAGAATTGACCTTGTTGGAAGGCAATCAGTCCGGGAATCCAACTACCTCGCCAATCGAAACTGAAATCAAAGATTTGGAGAACGGCACGTACGAAGTTAAGTTCAGACCACCGGCAGCTGGACGCTACGCCCTCAAGTTATCCGTCTTCCAGCGACCCATTAAAGATTACCCGGTTTTCTTTGATGCGACCGAGCACAACGAAGCGCTGAAAATCTATGGGCGCAGAGGCTCGGGGAAAGACGAGTTCCATCAACCTGTGGCTGTAGCTATTGACGACCATGGAATGATTTACATCGTAGATACTGGAAATTCTCGAATTAAGGTTCGTATGTCCAGGTAGAAATGAAAGATGGAGAAAAATCAATTTTGTTTATTTTCATAATTCAGGTCCTGAATGAAAATCTTGAATTCGAGAGGCATATAATGAACGAAGGTTTGGAAGGTCGAAGCTGTACGGGCATTGCGGTCTCTACGCAGGGACTAGTCATCGTCAACTGGAGGACGAGAACAGTTTCCGAGATCACTACGTTTGGTGACACGATTCGTTCCTTTTCACATAATGCCTTTCAAGTGAGTTTTTCTTCTCGTAATTACTGTATTACAGAAAGTATTTCGTATTGTCAGTACATAAAATTAGTTGAGCGTTACAATTTTTCATATGGAGTTGAAAAACGTTACACTTTGTTGAGCGTAGCAATTGTGTTACTTTGTGTAGTTTTACCATAGAATGTCGGAATTTATAAAACTAGAAAACCCAACTGGAAAAGTTAGCGCATTACTCGTGTAAAATTTTCATTTAACGATTTTTAAATTTCTAACCTCAAACTATAGAATTTGGCGATACGTTTTGTAAACCGAATAGAAATTCAATGTTACAATTCTTTCGAATTCCAGAAAGACATTAACCCTTTAAGGACCGAATGTACATAAATTTAACCTGAAGTTTGACAGTACCTTTTAGCATTAAAACGTAATGGAAAAAATTTCGGAATATATGTTTCTTATTGCCCAAAGCCAGCTCTTTCGAATGGTGTATCGAAAAAAGCCACAAATTGAAAAATAAACTAACTACAAGCATTTATTTAACAAAAAACATAATTTTTTTATGTTTTTTTTCACATTTCGTTATTTTTTTTATCATTTCCCGCATTAGAATATCTCAGATGGGTATAAATATCGTTACAAATATGTTTGGGCTATAAGATAGGACTAATGAAAAAAGTTAATTTTCAAAATGGCGGCTCAAAAATGACTACTAACGTCGATTTTTAAAATCATAATGGCGTATAGATCGACTGACGCAAATGAAATTACTTGAAACTTGGTACTCGGGGGTTTTTGGGGTCCAAATTTGAAGTTAGCTTTCGGAAATTCAAAATGGCGGATCCAATAAGGTAGACGAATGTGCTAAAATCAATGGAAATCACTTCGAACTTGCTACTTGGGGGTTTTTGGGATTGCTGATACCGAATTCGAAGTTAATTTCAAAAAATTCAATATACCAGATCCAATATGGCAGATGAATATAATAAAATCGATAGAAATCACTTCAAACATGGCACTCTGTTTTTTTTTTTTGAGTCGCTGGTTACAAATTACAGGTTGTTTGAAATTTAAAGTTAAATGTGGTTATTTCAATTTAGGGATAACATTGTTTTTATAAACAGTACAATTTTCTCAGTCATCAAAATAATTGAATTATTTATAATATTCTCTATTTTTTATTATATTCGTCTGACATATTGTATCTGCTATATTGAATTTTATGAAACTAACTTAGAATTTGGTATCAGAGATTGCAAAACCCCCGAGTAGCAAGTTCGAAGTGATTTCGATTGATTTTAGGAAATTTGTCCGCCATTTTTAATTTTTGAAAACTAACTTCAAATTCGAGATCTGCGACCCCAAAGTCCCCGGGTACCAAGTTTCAAGTAATTTCATTCGCGTCAGTCTATTGAGTATACGCCATTATGATTTCGAAAAAGAAATCGACGTTAGTAGTAATTTTTGAGCCGCCATTTTCAAAATTAACTTTTTTCATTAGTCCTATCTTACAGCGCAAACATATTTGTCACGATATTTATACCCATCTGAGATATTCTAATGCGGGAAAGGATGAAAAAATAATGAAATGTGAAAAAAAACATGATTTTTGTTAACCCATTAACACCTGAAATGACCATTTTTTTTTTATAAGTATTTCGTATCAAAATCGAAGTTGAAAACAATTGAGAGGTACGTATCCTACTGTTTTCGAGGTCACTCTTCAAGATTCCTAGGTCAAAATTGAGTTTCAGCAATCAGAAATTCCAATATGGCGCCGAATATGAAAAAAATTTTCAAAAAATTGGAAATTTTTTATTCATATCAATTTTTTCGAGCTATTACAATATTGGGATTCTATTGAAACTCTGAACAAATGTAAACAAAATACTTCAATTTTAAGGAAAAATTTTACTTTTATGCCCTACATCATTCTAACGACCTCAAAATGGCGTCAACAATGAAAATTTCTTTGAGAAATTTCTGGATGCTCTAACTCAAAAACTACCAACTTAAAAAAAAAAATGCCTAGAATGAAAAGTTCTTAAAATTCATCAAGCGATATAGTGGAATTTTTTCAAACTTTTTTTCTGACATTTTCAGAAATTTGTTTTCAACTTTTTTTTCAAAATTGTAATTTATTTATAAAAAAGTCTGAAAAAAATTTAATGTATTCACTGATGAATTGTAAGAATTATTTGTTCTTTGCAATTTTTTCGAAAAGTTGATAGTTTTCGAGGAAATGAATTTCAAATATTATAGTTTAGAATTTTTTCCCCCCCAAAAACTATCAACTTTTGGAAAAAATTGCAAAGAACAAAAAACTCGTAGAATTCATAAGAGAATACACTAAATTTTTTCAGAATTTTTCATAAATAAAATATAATTTTGAAAAAAATGTTGAAAAAAAATTTCTCAAAAAGTCATAACAAAAATCTGAAAAAATTTCACTATATTTTTCGATTAATTCTAAGAACTTTTCATTCTTAGCATTTTTTTATAACAGCATGTAGTTTTTGAGTTAGAACGTTCAGAAAATTTTATTGTTGAGGCCATTTTGAGGTCGTTACAATGATGTGGGTATAAAAGTCAAATTTTTTCTTAAAATTCAACTGTTTTATGCACCATTATGCACGGTTCCAATAGAATTCCAATATTCTAATAGCTCGAAAAAAATTGATAGAAATAAATAATTCCCAATTTTTTGGAATTTTTTAAAAAACTCGGCGCCATATTAGAATTCCTGATGGCTGAAACTCAATTTTGACCTCAGAATCTTGAAGAGCGACCTCGAAAACAGTAGGATACGTACCTCTCAATTGTTTTCAACTTTGATTTTGATACGAAATACTTGATTGAAAATGAAGTATAAAAAATGGCATTTCAAACGTTAATGGGTTAACCCTTCAACTTTTGAAACTTGTTACTCGGGGGTTTTTGGGGTCGCTGATTCCGAATCTGATATCAGTTTTTCAAAATTCAAAATGGCGGATCCAATATGGCGAACTAATTTTTTTCAAATTGGTCGGATTCGTTTGAAACTTGTTACCAGGGGGTTTTTGGGATCGCTGATTCCGAATCTGAAATCAGTTTTTCAAAATTCAAAATTGCCTTATTTCATTCCAAATAGTAAACAAAAGTTTCCCTTAATCCTTGCTTTTCCACGTTTCATTCAGAATAATAAAAAACAGTTAGTAAACAAAAAAAAAAGTAAAAACCAAAAAAAAAAACTTATATAAAAATCTTATAAAAATCCAACAAGTTTTAAAAATTTGTCCGCCATATTAGATTCGCCATTTTGACTTTTGAAAAACTGATTTCAGATTCGTAATCAGCGAACCCAAAAACCCCCGAGTAACAAGTTTCAAACGAATCCGACCAATTTGAAAAAAATTTGTCCGCCATTTTGAATTTTGAAAAACTAACTGCAGATTCGTAATCAGCGACCCCAAAAACCCCTGAGTAGTCATTTTCATTAGCTTAACTTTATTCAATTTTTGATTTTCTGTTTTTTTTTTGTAAATCTTGCCACAACATTTTTTTTTTTTTATTAGTGTAATAATTAAAAAAATGTTAATTTTTTATTGCAATATAAATTTTTTTCACAAAGTAGGATAAATTTGTAGGTGTTGGGTATATGGAAACCGAAAATATTCCAATTTTTGTGAAAGTTAAGAAGGTTTGAAGTCAAAAGTGGCTTCGATCGAAACCGCTGGGCATTAAAGGGTTAAATAAATGCTTGTAGTTGATTTATTCTTCAATTTGCGGCTTTTTTCGATACACCATTCGAAAGAGGCAATAAAAAACATATATTCCGAAATTTTCCATTATGTTTTAATGCTAAAAGTATTGTCAAACTTCAGGTTAAATTTATGTACATGCGTTCCTTAAAGGGTAAACAGCTATGAAACAGATTGTGTAATCTGCGCAGACATACTTTAGTGACGTAAAATGAGTTGAATATAATAGAAAAAATTAAAATTTTTAGGAGCCTATAGATGTTGCAGTCGACAGAAGTTACGGGCACGTTCTAGTTGCCGACAATGGCCAGAGTTGCGTTTTTGTATTTGACTGTGATGGAAAAATTCTGTTCCAGGTAAAATTATGTGCATTAATAACATATTTATATTGATACTTTTATTTTATCGAGAAAAGCTATTAACTATACATAAAAATTCAAGGTTGGAAAGCGAAGTATGTTCAAGTTGATAAGCTCCGTAACTGTCGGTCCAAACGGTGAGATCCTAGTTGCGGATTCGCGAATACAAGTTTTCTCTGCAAAAGGTGACTTTTCTGAAGAAATCTACGCCGAAGGGAAAGGTCAGTGCAGTTTTAAAATACTAACAGAAAATATGTTGTCATAATTTTATTTTATACAATAAGTTTAATGTACAATTACTGTAAATGTATCCAAAGAATTAGAAATAAATGTTATTATTATTATTATTACTATTATTATAATTAAAAAGTAATAAAAATCATTTTTATACTACGCAGGCAAGGGTAGATACGGAGGAATCACTATCGATTCGGAGGGCAGAATATTAGCATCTCGCACCGACAAAGGACGAAGCGTAATTCAGGTATTGAAGCTCGGTGGCGGAGCCCTGTTGACCGAAATCGATTCTCACAGTTCGAAATTGCGTCGGCCGTCCGGTATCGCTGTCTTATCCAACGATCACTTAATAGTCGTTGATCTAGGTAACGACTGTATAAAGAAATATAGGTATTGGTAAGCGTTGGCCAATCACCCTCGAAGCTTCGGGGCGTATTTTATAGCGTTTTTTTTTTCACTAGGCTATGTAAAAACATGCTTAATTTCAAAGCGCGAAACGCGGCTGTATTTTCTTATTTTGATATTCTTTTTCCATTCGTCTCTTTATTAGATAGGCTGTGAATATTGGCAAATTACGTATCTCAATATTGTGTACAGTAATATTCGTTATTCGATTATTTGGCACAGCAGTACTGAAAGGAGCAATGTCGACGAACTCTCATTTTAAGGAAGCATTTAATCGAATCGATTATTAATTTTTCTTAGCACTTCCACGAAAGATGAAACCGATGTTGCGTTTAAAACTATGAATTCGTCATTTTTCATTGTACAATGTTGGATTCGTCCTCTTATTACAGGCCTACCGACAGGTTAGGTTATGTTGTCGTGCATTTACCGAACCAACAGCGTTGAAAGAAAAGACCGGATGTTTTTTTTTTAAATGCTAGCGAACATAGAGATTCGGTATTTTAGAAAATTTAGCAGATAGGTTAAATAAAAAGACTTAGAAATGTTTTTGTAAGCGTCATAATATTGATCGATAACAATTGAATTAATTCAGTTAGATAGGAATATTTACTGCGCTGTCGAAACGTCATCGACTCCGTTACAATTAATAATCATCGACATTTGGCAAACTAGAAATGTTTGAACGTTGTAAAACTAATTCTTAGCACTGCCTGTCCGCGTTTCAAAACATTCGGCACAAGGTTTTATCGGTTTACAAATCGTATTTTATTCTGCGAGTCGCGTACAAGACTAGGGACGAATCATTTGTAGCATATAGGTTTATCGACTTTGATTAGAAGATTTTTGATATCTCATCCGAGCTCGGTGCACCAGAGCAATGTTCGTTACCAGCGAGCGCAGACAGAATTTTTCAAAGGTGCTGGTTCGTTGGATTACAAATCAAACTTGGTACAATGCTCGATCTTGTATATCACGTACGGCGGTAAAACTGTATAATATATGAGTATTGTATATAATACTTATTCAGTATTACTACGTCAGAGACGAATTCTTAATGTAAAAAAGTGCCGTAAGACAAGAGGGAAAAGTCATTCACCTAACTAACGTATTAACCGAACAGGATGCTTCGGCTCGCGCTGTACAATATGTATGAAATTTGCTAGTCTTAATAACTACGATCACGTTCTCCAAGCTGCCAGAGAGAATGCCTTAAGGTTGTCGCGTAGACTTAACAATACTCTGCTCGACTGAGTAATTTTATATTTTGTAGCCGCATCGGGTATCGAAGGTATTGCAACAATGAGAAATATCAGTTTGGATGCGGGTTAAGTTTTTACCTTCCGAACTGCCACGAAATAAAACTTATTATTCGGTACTCGTCGAACTAAGTGAGAGTAACAATGCCTTAATTGAAAATCATATTTTTTATATCGTTTGAAAGTATCGGTAATGAAAGAAATGTTTCGTTTTTAATAGAACATCCAAACTGAGGTTTTAGGATAGAACAAATTTTCTTCCAAGTGTATTGCTTGTAGAAAAGAGTCGAACTCTGGATGCGCACCGATCGAAAGTTGTATTTTCATTTCGACGAATGGAAATTCACCGATAGAAATCTCGAAAATGGTGAAGTAGCCTATTTGTAAAAAGGTTCAGTGTTTTATCGAGACTTTTATAAGTTGAGTTCGACTAGAATTTTGGCTCCGTTTTACGAGCAGCGACCTTGATCAAGCGCGAGTTGCTTCCTTCCTTTTGTATCTTCTTTTATGCGAAAAATCGAAAAGGATCCTTGCGTAAGCGTTTTCATTTCGGTGTGCTATACTGAAAAATTCCATTAATTAATTATTAGAGAAATGTTATCGATTAATTTCAGATGTTGGGCGTATTTGAAAATTTAATTGACCGTCAGGATCGTCAAAGACTTAGATTTAGAGGCGAAAGTAAGAAAGTGATTTAGGTACATTACCAAAATGTATATTTTGTACATGGAGTTTTGATTTTTGTTCGTGAATGACTTTGAAAAAAAAGCATTGCAAAAGTGTCGACTGATCGGAGATCACTTTAATTGATATTGTTTAATCTAGTCACCCTTATTCGATAGTTATTTGGTCGTTTATTGTACCGTCGTATAACCGTGTGCTGTAAAGTAACAAGACTTTGTAAATAAATATCTTATCTTAATTTTACGACAGATAGAGTCCTTTTTCCTACAATATCCTTTTTTTTAAAAGGTTGTTATTAAATTAATTAAGATTACTAATATCTTTGTTTTATATTTGATGTATTCAAACCATTGAAATACGAAAGATGAAAAGTACGCAAGAAGTTTGAAACAGTGAACGAAAACTGCTGTTACAAGGTTCATCTACAAACAATAATTGACAGCGACAGTTTTGAACATATTTCTCGTAAGTACATTTTTAGCAATTCCATTTGTTTTGACTTACGCCTCATTAATGAAAAAAGTATATTTTCATTTTTCAATCGGTTAGGAAATGAATTGTATTTCTTTCCCTGTGCATTTACTGTAATTCATCAGATTAAATAAAAGTTGCAAATAGACTCGTTAGAGTAAGCTGACTTTCGGCGAAATAATAATATTAATTCAGATTCAGCAACCTCTAAAAAATTTGTTAAAAATTTGAAAAATAGCACAATTGTTAACTTTATTGTAAAAAGTAATGAAAAATTGAGGTCTCTATGAATTAAAAAATAGATTTTTATTCGAAAATTGACCTTGAAGGACTTCTAATAATTAAAAAAAAAAACTGGAATGGATCAGAATTCTTCACTTTACTATAAAAAAAGTAATTCATTGCCATGGTGGCCACCGTCAGGGAAAACCGGGAAATCAGGAAAATGTCAGGGAATTGCAAAATTGGTCAGGGAAAAAGTAAATTGCAGACAAATCTTTAAAAAGTGAAAAACATTATTTAACAAAAAATCGCAGAATTTCATATTCAGAAAAATGCTTTATTTATCGTGTTTCGCATAAAATTCTTTTAAATGATTTTAAATGCTTTCTCACAAATTTAAACAAATATTGACGTTTTTTATCAATAACATATTTCAGTTTTGAACATTTTCGACAGATTTCACCAAAAGCCAACAATTTTGAGAAAAAAAATAATCTTAAATTAAATATATTTGTGGTACTGCTTAGTTTTAAACGTTCAGGTACATTGCAACAAAAATAAAGACGTTTAACAATAAGACATTTCGGTATTGAATATATTCTAACAGATTTGAATAAAATTTAATAGTTTAATAAATGCAAACAATTTTATATTTAAAGATATTTATCTTTCTATAAAGATACTTTACAGAATATTTCAAAAATATTTGACATACTAATTCTCTATTTAAACAAATATTTGTATAAATAAAACCTTTTGAAAATGATAGAAAACTTTCATACATTTTTTTAAATCTTCAAAAATCTTTAAAATTGCATAAAAAAGCTAAAAATCGTAGAAAAATTTTTAAAATGTTGAAAACAGCACAAAACTCCCAAATTTTGAGAATATTAATTTGTTTAAATGATTATTTTACCATTTCTATTTTAAGTAGTTGATATTTGTCCAATAGTATTTGAAAAATATAAAATTTATGGCAATTTTTTGTTATTGTCAACATTCGTAAGAATTTTAACAATACTTTGAATATACTGTCCAAAATCGCCTAAATTCTAAAATTTATCAACATTTATAATTATTGTCTAACATATTACCGCAGAACTTGACATTTTATAACAAATTTTGACAAAGAACCCCCAACAAATTTTCTACTATTATTTTGAATTAAACGCGAAAAAATCCGCAGGAACATGAGTTATTTTTCTGGATTTTTATAGATAATATGTTTTAGAATATACTACTCGTTGTTGATTGAAAAAATAAAGAATTTATTGAAAATGTGTAGCTGTTTTTAATACATTTTTATCCGTATTATTTATTTTTAATAGATATCATTAAAATATTGGTCAGGGAAAAATCTGGGAAAAGTCAGGGAATTTTTTTCCGAGAAAAAAGCGGCCACCATGATTGCGTTCAGAGTCAAATAATAAAAAAATGAAATAACTACTGTGAAAAACCCATTTTTTTCTGAAAAATTACCTTGAGCGACCTTTAAACATTTTTTTTTTAATTCTGAAAAAAATTATGGGTCCATTTTTCATGAAAATAAACAGTTTGTAGGGTCGTCGTTTTGATTTGAAAAATAAATCCAAAAATAAAATATATATATAAAAATCTGTCGTTATGAATTGTTTTTAATCATAATTCGATTAAAGATAGTTTATTCGTACAGAAATATTAATATTAACCCATTAAGGACCGGAAAAAAAAAACAAAAAAAAAAGACTCTCCAATCCACGTTTAAATTACGACGAATGTCGGAACGTGTTAATTTAAATCTGCAATATTTTTTAATTTTTGTCCGCCATATTGGATCCGGCATTTTGATTTTTAAAAATCGGACTTCAGATTTGAAATCAGCGACCTCAAAAACCCCCGAGTAACAATTTTCATGCAAATTCAATTAATTTTAAAAAATTTGTCCGCCATGTTGGAACCGCCATTTTGAAATTTTACAAGTGAGCTTTATATTTGTCATTAGCGGCCTGAAAAGGCCCCAGATACCAAGTTTTATGAAAATCTGTTCAGTTTTCACAGTTTCGTACACCTGAATATTATTTTGCAATGAAAATTTCAATTCAGGCGCCATTTTATGGACGCCATTTTGAAATTTAAGTTTATCAATAGTAGTATCTTGTAGCTTGAACATCCTTGCCGCAATATTTATATCATTGAGAGCTATTCTGATGGGATTAGTTATCAAAAAATTTGAAAAACTGAAAATAAAATCTAAAAAAATTGGATTTTTTAATAAACAATCGTACATAACTTTTGTAATTAAAATTATTTTATTGTTTTCTTAACGCCAATCGAAAGAGTGATTCTTTAGACATAAGAAACGAAAATTCAAATATTTCTATTATAACTTTTAAGTATTGAAATATAGCCTCAAACTACAGGACAAAAATGTGTACATCCGGCCCTTAATGGGTTAAACCAAATTGTTGAGATTCAAAGAAAAATTGAAGCTGTAAATTTACTAGATAGCAATTGTATTTGATGTTTTATGGTGATATTTTTGTTGCTCGTTGACAAAAATGACAATTCACTACATAGAAGTGGATATGATGTACTGTAAAGTCGAATATGTCTTAAAATTCACTTTACAATATTTAGAATGCAGTCATTAAAAAAATAATATTATTGTATATTGATGGATCAGGGTTTGTTCGGAGGGCTAAGAGTTTTCCTGTTATTCCAGATTTTTGTTTCTTTCCATCGATCATTTAAATAAAAGTTAAAAACATTTTATGATGTCCCGAAGAAAAATGTGTTTTTATTTTTAAGTTGATTGAAGTTTTACTTAACCCATTAACGCCCAAAAGGACACAAATTTTACCAAGATTTTCGGAATATTTCGGACATTAAAAACCAATTCAACAAATTTTAGACAATACATTTTCGACGTAAAATTAAGCGATCTTTCCGAATCTGCTGTTAAAAAATCAATCGAGATCATTCCAAAAAAGTTATGCTTGGTTTTTCACAAATAAATCAGAGTTTTTCACTGACAAATATTTTTTATTCGGCATTTTAACTTTGAAATGTGCATGATAGCATTTTGAAAATAAAGTTGGAAACTGTCAAAATGTCGGCTCAAACACGAAAAGAACAGCGGAAAGCTTTTGAATTTTGTTCTCAAAAATTCTAGGCTTTTGGAAAAAATATCGCTGATCAGAAAGTTCTTAGAATTGATCATAGAATACGCTCAAATTTTTTCAGAATTTTTAAAACACTTTTCTTCATTTTCAAAATCGCAAAAAATATGGAAAGTCATAGATAGATCGATTCTAAGAACTTTTTGTTCCGTCACATTTTTCACGAAAGTCTATCGTTTCCAAATAAAAAATTTCTGAACTTTGCAAAACATAGGGAAACAGGAATTTTTTTATTTGAAAATGATACTTTCTCAAAAAATGTTGCGAAACAAAAAGTTCTTAGAATCGATCAAAGAAAACCTCGAATTTTTTTCACAATTTTTCTACGACATTCCATATTTTTTCAAAATTTTTCGATTTTGAAAATGAGGAAACGTGTTTTAAAAATTCTGAAAAAATTTGAGCATATTCTTTGATCAATTCTGAGAACTTTTTGTTCAGCGACATTTTTTCCGAAAGCATATTTTTTTATTTTTTTATATTTATATTATATTCGTCGTTCTTTTCGTGTTTGAGCCGCAATTTTGTCAGTTTCCAACTTAATGTTCAAACTACTATCATGCACATTTCAAAGTTAAAGGTTCGAGGACACGATATTTTCACCGATCAGTGATGTCCCTAACCGTTTCCAATTTGAAAAAGCCAATTAAAAAATATTTGTCAGTGAAAAAATCTGATTTTTGGAATGGACTCGATTGATTTTTTAACAGCAGATTCGGAAAGATCGATCAATTTTACGTCGAAAATGTATTGTCAAAAATTTTTTGAATTGGTTTTTAATGTCAAGAAATATTCCGAAAATCTTGGTAAAATTTGTGGCCTCTTGGGCGTTAATGGGTTAAAAAAAGTTTATATTACCAGAATTCAAAATGGCTGATCCAATTTGTCTGCAGATTCCATAAAAGTTAGTGTAATTCTCTTGAAACTCATCACTCACAATTAAAGATTTTTGTGTTTGATGTCATATTTTGAAAAATTAAAAATGTAATGCCACTCGTTTTTGTAAATACAAAAACTAAATGAAATCTAAATCTAAGATTTCGAACGCTCCACCCAAACAACGGAAAACTGTAGTTTTCTACTTTTTTTTGAAAAGATTAATGTACAAAAATTCTGAAAAAATCCTGTGTTATAAAACTGTATAAAGAATCCATGAAAACATTTTCAGAGTCTATACTTTTCTAAAAATGATGTGTTTTTTATAAAAGATGCGTTTTATATAAAGTGCAATCTTTGCAGAATAAAGTAGTTAGATTATGCAAGTTTACTAATATTTTAAATGTTAGAGAAGTATTTATAATTCAATCAGTTTCCTATTATTATTTGTTATTGAGAGATGACAATCAAAAAAATATAAAAAAAATTAATATATCCACGAGAAATAATAGTATTCTTCTTCCAATTATTAATACAACAATTCTCAAAAAAAAGTAGTAAATACACAGCGATAACAAATTTTAACAAATTGCCTAATAATCTAAAAAATTTAGAAATTACAATACTTTCAGCTAAAAAATCGTTTAAAAAACTGTTCAAGATAAATGTTAATATATTTACTTAAATTATTTATTTTAATAAGTTTAATAATGTTTTTAATCGTCGTTATCCAGAAATTATTTTTCTAGTTTTTGTTATTAAATAATCGATAATAGTATTAAATAAATAAATGTTTTATTAGAATTTTGGCATTTTAGTTCTAGTTATATATTTTAAGTTTAGTTACATATTGTAGTTTTTAATTTTAGTTTTAGTATTTAGGGCCTGCGCACTGATATTTATTTATCTCTGCAGGATATATTTGTATATTTTTGATATATATAGATATATTGTACAATATTGTATACACCTGAATAAATTGTATTGAATTCGTTTATAATACGCGTATAAATTAATTATTCATATTTTTTACCAAATTGTAGAAAGTATAAAATAAAGTAAGACAAAAAAGATGGTAGATATATGTCGATCAAAGGAGCAAGACACAATTTTGACACGCAGTTTTATAATGTGCGATTTTACGCCCTAGTAAGGAAAATGAACTTTTATGTAAATTTGATATTATAACGAATTAAAAGTTCTAGTAACATGTGGAGGTTAAAAATTTCGTATATCAAAAAGAAAAATTACCGATATATTAATTCCTTATTTGATGATGATTTTGTTAAATCAGTTCCCAAATGTTAAACTTATTTAAAAATCGTATTTATTAATTTATAATTTTTCTTTAACCCCTTGGATCTGAAAAAGGTCTATAAGCATACTTAAAAAGAAATAAATCAAAGAACAAACAAATTTACGTCACACATTATTTCAGGTAAAATGCTGAAGCTGAAATTGCAGTCAAATTTGGCAATTTAAAAACTAAAATCCATTGTAGGTGTTCAATAAGGTCTAATTTTTTCGACTCCTTTTATTGCTTTTAAATCTCAGCAGTGAACATTATCTTATGAAACTAATGTGTGACACACTTATATCCAAGTATTTCATATTTTGAAAATTAAATATATCCGATATTTTAGTTTTTTAAACACTAATATAAGATTTACAGTAAGCTAATCGTCTAATAGTTAAAAAAAACGATTCTTGATTTTTCTTTGTCTCTCTGTATAGAGAAAAAAAAAGAAAAATATGTTTTCTTTATTCGGTTTTCGGGGCGTAAAATTACCAATGTATTAACCCTTTTTTATCCAAATTGAAAGAAGCAGGTACCCCAAGATAGAATAGCTAAAAAAATACTATTTCTGCAAAAATTGTTCAAAAAAGAATGCCATGTTTTTTAGGTCGTTTTTTAATTTTTCACGATTTACTCCGCCGAAACGGATTATAATCAATGAAATGCATATATTGATCCCGATTGTTGAACATAAATAATATACTAATAAAATTTTGTTTAAAAGCAATGGCCGGTTCAAGATATTTTCAAAATTATTAATTTCTTGAAATAGAAATCATAGACATTTTTATAATTTTCGTCCACAACCAGTCAATATTTATATCATCATTATAAAACTAAAAAAAAAATTTTTATGATCTCTATTTCAAGAAATTAATAATTTTGAAAAAACGTGCTTCGTTTCGCGACCATCTTGAATCGGCTATTGTTTCTAAACAAATTTTTATTAGTATATTATTTATGTTCAACAATCGGTATCACTATTTATATATGCATTTCATTGTTTATAATCCGTGTCGATGGAGAAAATCGTGAAAAATAAAAAAATACGACATATAAAACATACAACAAATGTTTGCAGAAAAAATCGTTTTTAGCCATTTTCTCGACGAAAATTGATTTCAAAATAGTCGGAAATGTATTTTCCAAAATTAAAAAAAAATCTTTCTACTGAGCTGATGTTGACGTACCTGCTTCTCTCATTATAGGCAAATAAGGGTTAAGATAGGGATTTTGCTGAGCCATCATTGTTAAAAAAAAAACTTTCAACGCATTCCACCATGAACTCCTCCAATTTACCATAGAGATTGAACAATCTAAAAGAATTAGTTTTCTAGATGTTTGTTTGATGCGAGAAAAAATCATATAACTACAGACTAGTATCAAAAAGAATCTTTTTCAGGCAAAATTTTTCATTATAATTCTCAACACTTGAAAACGCACAAGATAACTATGGTTTATAATTTAGCAGATAGAGCGATAAAATTATCAGGCAAAAAATTTCATAACAATAAGATTTCAAAGATTAAAGAAATTTTAACAGATAATAATTATCCAAAAACTTTCATACAAAAATACGTTAAAAAAAGGATTACAATAATTAATTAATCAACTAACGTTAATCAACTGACTGTTTATATAATAAATATATAATTTATACCAATTCTATAGTAAAAAAACAGAACTTATCATTCCATAACTGACATCTTTTTTGAAAAATGATCCAAAAGTTTAAAAAGATATACCATTGAATTGATCCCTTCCTTGTCTAATAGCAAAAATAATATTATAAAAAAGGGAAAGATGTAACAGACATTTTTTCACACAAAAATGTGATATATGGAATTGACTGCGAACTTTGTGTTGCGTCGTACGTTGGAGAGACCAAACGTCAACTTAAAGTCCATATCAAGGAACATAAAAAGAACATCGATCTTAAGTCTCAATCACATTCAGTCATTTCTAAACACCGACAAGACTGAAAAAACGAATTTTAGTGAAATTAGGTTAAAATTCTTGATAGAGATCGATCTGGGAGAAACGGAGTATTTCAGAAATGATGCACATTCATTTGCAAAAACATCCCATAAATAAAAAGGAGGATACGAAAAATCTACATTCCATCCATATTAAATTAATAAACACCGTGAAAAATTAATTAACAAAATGACTATATTTCTTCAACGGTTTTGATATTCTCATAGGTTATACATAGTATTGTGTGAAATTTCGAAGAAATTATCATAGTGCTTCCGTTTGAACTAGTTAGTAGCGTTTAACAGTCTGACATGGCAATACAGAACTTTCGGTCATCCAAGTTGTAACTTAATTTTAACTTTAATTAGATAATTAATTTCTCGACCCTGGAATTAAATAAGAAAAGAGTCGTGTTTATAAATCGGTCACCGTGATAATAAATAAAAAGGAAGATAAGTTTCTTAACGTTTTCGGCTAGGGTTTAGAGCCATCATCAGAAACAAATATTTAAAAAAAAAATATTATGAGTCAGTTAAGCATGGGCATATTTATTTGATAAAGATGTTAAAAAGATGTTATAAAAGATGTTAAAATCAAATTGCAAGGGGAATAAACTACCATGCATAGTCAAAGACAACACCCTCCAACCTTATTCAGTATTAAGTTTGGTATTTTACTGATAACAAATGAATAAAATGTTAAGAAGATGTTAAGAAAACGTTAAGAAACTTATCTTCCTTTTTATTTATTATTGCGGTGACGATTTTAACTTTGGTGAAAAAATTGTAGTATTTATTTATTAACTTTTATTGTTTTTTTATGAACATAATATGTTATAAAATTGTACAGAGAGTGTAGTGAAAAAGAAAATCATGTTTTATGTTTTTATATCTTTAAAAAAGTAAGAAAAATGTTGTGTCACTCATTTTTTCCGTACTGTTATCTTTAAAAAGTAAAGATATGAAATTATTAAAGCACATCTGAATTCCGTTAGAACTTTTTATTTAATGGAAAATAAAAACACGCTCTTTTTACAGTTTTTCTTCCTCGGTAGTATAAGAATGAAGGAAAAAGAGTGCACTATGAATTTAATGGAATGACCACTTTTTGTAGGTTTCAAATGATATAAAATCAACTTTAAGTGATGTTTTTTCTCGATTTAAACACTAGTATTTCATTGCGTTTATCATCACATTTACAGGTAATGTTCTACTAACAGTTTTCTTTCAGTAATGACACAATTTTTCCAAAATGTAAGCCTTGAACTCTCTGCTACCCTAGTTTCTAGCAATTTACATTGGACAATAAAAAAACACGGAGTGCGAAATCCTACATATTCGTGGTACACTCTTTCTTTGATGTCCAGGACGTTAATAAACGATTTCATACTCCTGGGTTGTAAATAAGATTCAAACCATGTACTAGCAAACTGAGGAGGTGAAATTTAATATTAATGTTGCACTATATTTATTGCAATATTTTTAATTGAATTTGAATCCTACAGTTTGAATTTTTCAAAATTAAGTTCGAATTCGTAATTAACGACCATGAAAACACTCCAATAACAAATGTTCGCTATATTGGATCCACCATTTAACATTTTTAAACAGATTTCAAATTCTCGATCAACGACCCCAAGAACACAAGTATTTTTGAGGTCTAAAAATTTCGCAACATTTTGGAACCACATTTATGATTTTTCTAATCACAGCGAATGGATTAAGTACCCTGGAATTAGAAACGAGACATTATTTGATAAAAGGAATAAAATTTAACTTTTAAAAGTGAGTCTCAACTTTCATTTAAGTGAATATTGGATTTTAAAAATTAAAAGTTCACTCTTTAACCCATTAGAGCCAACGGGGGACTTTTTTTCCACCACTTTTTCAGATCTCTCTAGATGGGATAAATTCGGGCCTCAAAAATGTTCGAAAACGTGAAATTAATAGATATTTACGTTATACATACGTTATTTAGGGTATTTTAAATGCTGAATCTGAATTTGAAGTCAACTTTGGAAAATTAAAAAAGCAAAATTCATTATGAATGCTCAACAGTGGTTTTGCATTCATGTAATCTTTACGGGTTCTTTTATTGCTTTTAAATATCAACAGTGAACATTATATTATCAAACTAATATGCTAAACAATTAGGTATTTCAAAGTATTTTATATTTTGAAAATTAAACATGTTGGATTTAATATAGCTGATAAATTTTGTGTTATCGAACAAATTGAATCAGCCATTTTTTATATCAAAAATAATTTCAGATTCTATATCAGCAAAAAAGTTTCAAAACCAACCAATCTTTGCAAAAAATAGGGAAAATGTCGAAAATGGGAAACTATGGTTGTCTGGGTGGAGCGTTCGAAATCTTACATAATATAAAGTAATTTTTAAATTTAATTATAAATCCATCGTAATTTGAATAAAACTAATTCAAAATAATTTTAAAATGACACCATTTCATAGAAATTGTAACTTTGATATATTCTTTCCTAAGTGATTTTTAAACTCATCGCCACGGTCCAACTTCCGGAACTACAAGGTTTTAACGACATATATTCGTTTAGTACATCTATAGACCCCCCGCGTGACTAACCTTACCTAACCGACCATTAGTTCTACTTTAATGCTGCATCAAATTACCTAAAAATACATCAAGTGTTGGAGCTTCGTAAATTGCGATTCCGCCAACTATCGTCATTTTTATTTCACAACATTTTTCGCTACAAATTTGTCTTGTTCTTTATTCGATATTTTTTTGTAGTTCCCCTTCAGTGACTTAATATTAATTTTTATTTTGATGTAGTATACAGCAGAGTACGTTAATCAGAAGATTGTAACATTTTTATTTACTTACAGACATTTAAAATTAATACGCGGAAAAGTAAATAAAAAGTTGGTCCCCCGTTAGGCGCCATTTGTTACTATTCCCAAATTCATTTTCTCTAGATGAATGATATGTCGCATATAACAAATACATCAAAACATTTTTTATTATTATATTAAAAACGATGGTCTTATTAGTGATGTATAACAATTTTACTATAAATCTGTAGAATTTTTACCATACCGATAGTAAAAATAAAAAAAATCTTTACCAGTCAAAATGGTAAATTTTCATATTGAACATTATTAAACTACCCTCTGGGATAGTAAAATTTCAAAGTCAATTTTTGCACATGAACGGAAAAAAATTCTATTTTGCTCCCTAGGTAAACAATCTACGATTGTTTCTAAAATTGTTCTTCGAAAGGCTTTTTTCGAGATATTTTTTGTTCTGGATGACCTCTTTAACTTAACAGTAGAAGTTCTTAGTCAATTAGACAACGTTTCAGCGACTTTACTAATACATTATTTCAATTTTTGTACTGTTTATCTTGTTTAAAAGTTTCCTTTCGCTCGCTTCGAAAAATATTCAAAGATCAAAATTTGTAAAAATTTAAATCCACACTGATTTAGCCTTGAGAAAAATCTTTTGGCAACAAACATCCTTCCTCCGTGATAGGCTAAACTCGCAATTCATCACGAACAGAGGAGTGGTTGAAGTGTCTCAAAAATAAAACAAGATTCTTGAAAGCCAAGAACGTCCGATTCATTTTTACCCTTCGGTCTCTTTTCGTCGATTCTAGAGGGCGCGTTTATTGCGCAATTACTCAAGTCGGACAGTATTTAACTATTCGTATAGTTGCACTATGAAAAGTCTCGTGCTCCTCATTAACTCATCACGGTACAGCCGGTTAACAGGTCAATAACGCGGAAGAGGAAAAAATCGAAATAGAATTATTTCGAGTCTCGCGGCCCCGTCCTTTGTTCGTAACCCTGAGGCATGCGGATCATTGCCAGACCCCCAACACACACACACACACACACACATACAAACGTATAAGTACAATGTGGGTGGTAGTAGACACTTGTATCGAGTTCCGAGCACAGCCACCGAGCGTCCAGGGGTCGAATATGACGAAGATGTATTGTGTTTACTGACATAAGACCCTACAAAAATTGTAGGCCAACGCTATTCAAATTCTTCATTTTTTGTAATTAAAATAACTAGAATATTCTTATGCACCCCGAAAATTGTGCTCAGTTTTGCTTTTCTCAATTTCTAAACAGATGACGATAAAGAAAACATCAAATAGAGCGGAAAATATACTTTTTCGTACGTGGGCGAAAATCTTTCATTTCCTGCCCTAGGCATGAAATTGTCAATTTTCTCTAAAAAAATGAGTCAATGATTCTTTTATACGTATTCAGAATTGCATTTTAAAATTATGTTCGCCATTTCATTTTCATTCTTCTATACTCCCATTTCACGCGTATCAAAATGGAGCATTCAAAATGGACGACCAAAATGTAAATTTTCCTTAATCGAGATATAACGGTGTATGCGGGAGCTTTTGAAGTCGTTGAGTACACATCTGATTTGAGATTTAAAAAATTAAAAATTGATTTAATATGGAGAACACAATGTAATTTTATCGTTAAAAGTGACGTGCATTCCTAGTTTAATTCTAAATTTGTGTCGAAAATAAACTGAAATTGTTAATGGTCCATCATCTTGAATTTATCATTTTAAAATTTTCAAAATCACAAGACAGAATCCTAATCAGCTATTCCAAAATCAACAATATAACTTGTACTTTCAAACAATAAAAAAGTAATTCGGAGGAATCGGCATTTTCAATCCCTCTGAATTTGTAATTTGTCATAATAGCTTTGCAGACTCCTTCGAATTCGTCTTTTTGAATTCAAGATTCAATATGTTTACATTTTCGAAATTATTTATTCATTTTAATGGATTCTTGGGGATTAATATAACTGTTTTCTAGGTATGAGGGATTTAATAATTTTTTAATTCGCATTCATATTTGGATAAATTATGAATTCAGTCAAATCTGGTTGAAACGTTTTGAATCGACTTCCAATGTCCTTTCGATTTCTGAAGCGGCCAGAAAGTCCTATGTAATCCGAGATTTACGTAGACAATAGAATTCCATATTAAGAATGACTCAATCCGAATAAATTCACGCAAACCCTATAAAGGATTCCAATGGAAAATATTCATCGGAATGAAATATGATCGTTCAGATTAAAATCGCGAAATGAAACTGAAAAACGAAAAAAAAAACCTATTAAGTACTTATTCTATTACTTATAGAATTCGAATCATTCTTAATACGGATTTCTATTTCTTGGCCATTATTTATAAGTATACAGATTACGTATGAATGCTATGAATGCTCCAGAACTTATTCAGAAGGATTTAGCAGTATTGAGAAGATTTCGGTCATGAGCATTTTTTTAAAGCATTCAAAACGAGAGTAGTTTATTCTTAACTCAGGATTTAAAATGTTGGAAATGACGAATGATTACCGGAGGCCAACAAATGGATTCAAACCTATAAAACTTATACTTTTGGGCAATTTTGAATCATTCTTCATTTGCTAGAGTTAGCAAGTTTTTGACGGATTGATGTAGTTTTTTGGAGGCATATTTGGAATGACGGTGGATTCGTTCGGATAGACATCGGAAATTTTAGCAAAAATTTGAGTCCATTGTAATCTTCATTAGCTCCAAATGCGAATCGCAATAACATACACGTATTAAATAATAATTCTTAATATTACTATTTTACTCCTTGGTATCTGAATTCGCAAAAAATCACTCCTTTATTAAGTTTCTTTAAATCCCTTTTGAATTCCGAGAACCACTTCCATTCATTTAATAGTATATTTCGTAACAAGCGCTGAAAATTCGATTTCCCGCACGAGTCAATAAAACCAGTGCGGAAAAAATGGAATTTGAGAATACTTTATATTATGTTGTTTTCAAAAAGTGATTAATTAAATTACGGTACATTTGTGATTCGATTTCTGTAATGTTGACAATATTTCCATTTTTTATTTTAATAATATAATTTTCTTTCTTTTTATAAACAATGTAAGTTTTGAATAAAGTTAACAAAAATTCTAAAAAGTTTCAGCATTATGTTGACTTTTTTTATTACTTTATTTTTATCATTTTTTCTACTATTTTATATTGTTACTTGTAGTATAATCATTGAAATAAACTGTTTGAATAGATTTGAGTAAATTCTAAAGAAAAATTCAGATATTTTTGAGTCTTAATACTACTCTGAATCTTTTTGGTCTTATATTAAATTTTCGAATAAAAAAAGTCCATTGTTATTCCTTTCCTTTAAATTTTTGATCTGTCAACTCGAAATAATTTTATTATTTCGCAATATTGAATTTAAATAATACAGAATTTATACACTACAGTAAACAAAATTACTGTAATTCAGTATAAGAATATACTTCTAAATATACAGAAATAAATAAATTTTGCTAAAAACTGCACTACCAAATGACATCTCCAACGACTTCTTTTTGCATTCTTGAAAATTGTAGGGCGCCAGCGGGGATGAAGAGTGCGCGCCAAGGAGACAAAGAGAAATCGATAAACAGACACGTCCATTTTATTGCTGATTACGTGGAACGAAGTATGTTACAGTTTCAAAAAGTACCTCGTACCTTAAAAACCACTGTAAATCCGCTATAAAATGGTTTTAAACAATTTCCAAAAATTTATATATAATTTAATAAAAATGTTCCAAATATACTGTCAAGGTTCACAACACAGAAATTCATGTGCATTAAAGTGTGCTATTCCAAACCTATCCGTGTAAATTGTTAATATTATTTTATATTCTCAAAATACCGTATTTTTATTCAAAATTTAGAAATTTTGTGAAAATGGCAAAGGTCATTTAGAAACTTTTTTTTACGTTTTATCATGTCCAAAACAAAATCTAAAAACGTTAATTTTAAATTCTTATGATTATTTTTATAAAACACAACAAAATATAACAACACAATGTGTACAATTTTTATTTGGTTGCCTCCAACGATTTAAGTTAACGAATTTTGAAGCACTTTTATTTAGTTTATATTAAATAGAAAAGAACATGTTACTTTAATAAATATGAAAAAGTAACTTGTGCTTAATTTTTTTTTGTTTTTACACACTAAATGTTGAAGTACTTTAAGAGTCTAGAAAAGCTCTGCGCTACACTGTAATATTTATTATAATAATTGGGAGCCCTTATATAGATTTAGAAGACAATTTTTCAAATAGTACATTGTGCAACTAGGGAGCAAAATAGGAATTTGAGTCTGAATTTGACACCTATTCTATATTTGCATTGCTCCCAAGGGAGAGAAATTGTTACTTTGCTCTCGCGAAAAATGGAGCAAAATCGCGTTTTGCCCTTTGACTGGAAGTAGCGATCTTTATGTACTTTCTAAAAGTACGTTATGTGCCTTTTTCAAAATGTAAATATGGTAACAATAGTATTAATTTAATGCAAATATTTTATAAATTGCTTCACTTTCATGATATAATTTCAAGGCGTTAAAAACGAAAGTACTAAAAGGCGAAATAATTATTAAAATGCTTCAAATCTTTACTTTTGACATTCTCTCATTTAGAGTTCAACTATTTCCCGGATACGAATAATAATCTAATGGTCCCTAGTTGGACAATTTACTATAGCATAAACCAGATAGAGGTACATTCAAAATAAAGAACACTTTGGTGGTGCTAATTCAAAGTACTTCTCATAAGCAGAAACCATTTAATAAATACTTTTGCGTGTATTCGACAATATGATATTCGATCAAAATATAGCAATTTACGGTAGGAAAACTAATAACAATTCTACCTCGAAGCTGAGTTTACAATAATGTATTTAAGTGAAGATCACTAAAGTACTTCAAAAGTACTTCGAAGGATTGCTGTCATGTCAGGATTTTTTTTAAACAGTAGTAATTACGCATGAATTGTGAAAGCAAAAGTAATAATAACATAATTGTGGTCCCTGCAAAATACAAAACAAGAGTGTTCAGTACATTGTGTGGTACTACGTTAAAAGTACTCCCCATTTGTATTTTTGATACCGCATATACTATTTTATGTAGCTAATGGAGGAGTATTAATTGTAAAATAAATTTCACTTTTAAGGCTTAATTATAATGCATTAAATAAGAAAGTACTAAAAAGCGCTCTAAATATCAAAGTACTTTGAAGGATACTCTCAGGACTCTTCCGTTAATAATGGTATTTACATATGATTCGCGGACAAAAAATAATAGCGTATGTTCTGTTCCTAAAGAATAGAAGAATAGAGTATTTTAAGTACACTGGGTGGAATTAAATTCAAAGTGCTTCGAAAATGTACTTTTGGAGCCATATATTATTTTTTTGTAATAACCAAAATAATATTCCACAAACTTTGTACCAATAATGCAAGATTCCTCAAAATACTGTCACCTTGTCGACATAATTGTAATCTACATAAGGAGAAAGTACTAAATAGTACTCTAATTGTAAAAGTAGTTCCAAGTCTTTCTTTAAGGAGTCTTTCGTTAGTAATAAAATATTGTATACTTTACTTAATCATTGTTAGCATAAACTTTAGTCGGCACAAAATATGAAAAGAGTACTTTTTATATTTAGGTGGTACTTGATGTAAACTACTCTGATCTCTACCTTTTCAACCATCTACTATTGTTATTGATAACATAACATTCAACAAATATGTGATAATAACGCAGAAATCCTCGAAATAATGACGCCTTCACGTTATAAATGCAATCTGTGTAAGGCGAAAGTGCTAAAAAGCACTATAAATGTCAAAGTGCATCGAAAATTTACATTCTAGACACTTTTTTCTTAAGAAAACAATTAAAAGCGCCATTTAACAAAACACCATTAGCTTAAATAGTACGTATCTAGAAGGCAGAAAGTACTTTCAATATATTTCGTGATACTAAATGCGATGTACTCCCAGCATACACTTTTGGATCCGTCAATTTTTTTATTAATAACATAATTCGCAACAAACGTAGGATAATAATGTAGGATTCCTCGAAACAATGTCACTTTGACGACGTAATTTCAATGTATAACTGTGAAAGTACTAAAAACTGCACTAAAGGTCAAAGTACTCTTTCTTTAAAGGAAGCAAGTACATATGAATTCTGAAAAAAAACAGCATAAGAATGGCCCCTTCAAAACAGATAAAGGAGTGCTTTCCGTATATTTGGTGGTACTTATGCAAAGTACTTCAAAACAGTACTTTTGAACTGTTTTTGTTAATAGCGTAACAATCGACAAACCTGGGCTAATAATACAAGATTACTCAAAACAATGTCACTTTGAGTATATAAATATAATTCTTGAAGGTGAGAGTACTAAAAAGTGCTCTAAATGTAAAAGTACTTGGAAGGTATAAGTTCAAGTCTTTTTTTTAATAGTAGGAAATTATATACATGATTTAATGGGATAATATTAGCATAAATTTGTACTGGTAAAGATTTAGTATTTTCAATACATTCTGTGGTACTAAATGCAAAGTACTTCCACGAGGCACTTTGAGAATCATCTTATCACCTCAAAAACATCATATACTCCAATAAAATATAGTTACATCTATTCGTTCAAGTACACAAATAATATACTTTTTTATTGCATTTAATTACAAAAGTACTTTTAAAGTACACTTTTCGAACCTGCGACATAAAACATTCATCGTTCAAAAATACTTTGGCATAGATTCGCTACCAACATCAGAAATGCTATATTTTCTGATTCCGTACGAGCTATTTTTAGATTCGTCCAAAGAGTGCTTCTAAATTTCTCGAAAAACAAGTACCCCGCAGGAACGAAATTCTGACGAGATATAGGAAGGAAGCACGCGAAATTGCGTCACTTTTGTAATTTACAAAAAGGACTCGTGAAAAACACGTGGGGTCTGCGGGGCGAGGAAAGTGGGGGGTGGTGGAAAAAAGGGGAAATGTTTAAGAACGACTAAACCGGGATGAAAGATCTATAAAATCCGAGAGAGGGTGACAAAGAGATCGCTAGGGTGGGGGGTGTGGAGTGCAGGGGAGGGGGTGCCCCGAGAGCTCGGCTGACATCATCTGACATTGACAATTGAGAACCCCTTATATATATACACGGTGTCGGCGCGACGGCGCGCAGCGTGTGGTACGAAGGGCGTGGGTGAATGCAGCGGGGGGTGGGGGGGTCGGGAGGGCAGGGAGGGGGAAGGAACACGAGGAGAACGCGAGTACGCTACACCGGCGGCGTGGCAGTGCCGTAAACTGGCGGCGGAAAAAAGAAAAACACACGTGCTCGTCGTTTCCCGAGCCCCGAGCCAAGTTCGTGACCCGCCACATGGATGCGCCACCGTACGCACGTGTACGCATACACACGAAAACCCGTTCACGGGCACGAACCCACAGATTTTTTCGCGATCGACGTTGGGATCGAATGGGATAATATTTTGTTACGATTGAAAAGAAATTGAGGGGGAAAACGATGGGGTACGGTTGAAAAATGGGGTTATTATTACGAAGGTTTCGTGAGCCTTTGTTTTCTTCTATACAGTCGAAAAACTGAGTGGTGACAAAATATTACGTGCAGATGGTAATATTTATTCTTGGTATTGGGTTCTTTCGTCTGTAATAATGTACTTTTGAAGTAGATATGTGTATATATTCGTTTATTATTTCGTAATATTATTTTTTGCAAAAAAATATGATTTATTAAATGTATTTTTAATAAGTAACATTGAAAATTACTGTCTTTAATCCATGTTAATCCATTTCATTGCCAAACGAAGATTATTTAAAATTATTTAAAAGATTTGAGTTATATGTATGAAGTTCGATTCTCTTGTGTATAATATTCTAATTTTAATCACTACGAATCTAGTTTTAATACTTAAGGTGGTTAGACCACAGAATATTATAGGTTGATGAAAAATATTTAATAACGTTTCCAAGAGTTTAATTTTCATTATTGATAATATTGTAAAAAGGGGAAAGCATTATTCTTCTTGAAAAAAAATTGAAATGTGCAAAAATAATTTGTTAACCCACTATTGTTATCGATTCAAATTTTTTCTTCTCTGCTGTTAACAATTATGTCTTTGAATAAAAAATTCCTGAATTTTTCGCTAATTTTTTTGTGTTTGGGCCGCCATTTTGGATGCTTTTACCTTTATTTTCAAAATGGACATAGGCACATCTTAAAGTTTAAGTCTCGAGTACACGATTTCTTTACCGTTTAGAGGAATTCTGAAACAATTTCAATGTGAAAAGACGAAATGAAAAAAAAAATTCATTTGAAAAATGCATGATTTTTTTGAAAAAATCGAATATAGTTTTTCACGGTTGCATTTTCTGAAAAATGTAATAACAGATTCTGAAAGTTCAGTTAATTTTACGTCAGATATGTCTTCTTTCAAATTTTTTAGAGCCTTTTTTCACACTAAATACATCCATTGAAAATTGTAGTGAAAAAACGTCCATTCAGAACTTAATGGGTTAAAATTAAAATTCGATCCAACGAATAAAATTTGAATGGCGAGTCTTTGAATTTCAGGTCAAAAAATCTTTTTTTTTTGCAATAACTCCGTTAGTTTTTAAGTTTTTTCAACCAATGATGGCACGTTTTTAAAGGTTTTTTGAAGCTCTACAGTTGACTTTGAGCCATTTTGATCTAGCATGGATATTGTATTCCCAAAAATTCGAAAAAACGCCGTTTTATGCGATTTTTCGCGTGTAACTCGTTTCCCAAATAACTACGCGAAAAACTACGCATAATGAAGTTGTAGAGCTTGAAAAAGTAAAGAATTTGACCCTTTATGCCTTACGTCTCCATGAAAACTGAGCACACAAAGAGCACTTTAATGTCACAGAAATTCCGAAATGGGTTTTGGGCTGACGGTGCGCACTTTTAGCCAATTTCAGGACATTAGGAGGATTAATTTGCATCCACAGTAGTGTACAATGGGTCAAATTCTTTGTCTTTTCACGCCCTACAACTTCTTTTTGGGTGATTATCGCATAAGCATTGAGCAAAACGAGTTAGACTTGCAAAACCACATAAATTGGCAATTATTGAACTGTAACAAGACATATTCATTGCAGGTCAAAATGAATCAGTGATCAATTGTAAGGCTTGAAAAAATCTTTAAAATGATTCGTTATTCGGTGAACTTACTTAAAAACTAACGGAGTTATTACAAAAAAGTGATTTTTTTCTCAAATTCAAAGTGTCGCCATTGTACACGTCTCATCGAAATTCGATATTAAACTTTTTTGCATTTCTTGGAAATACGACATTAAATGAGGATTTTGTGAACACACACCCAAATTTGTATGTACCTTACTAAAAATAGAATAATAAAGCTCATTTTGATCAACACTCTAATAAGTTGCAACTTTCCAAGCCGCATTATCTCAAAAATATCAATAGATAGAGAAAATATTGTTTTCACCTTTTTAATAGATTTTTTCATTTTCTATAACTTTTTTTTGGATATGCTTTGCGCTTTAATGCATCGTTGAAAGGTTACAACCATTTGTTTATAAAACTAGGGCGATTTTATAATAAAAAATAAGTTTCCCTTACTCCGATTTTAGCCGATTTTGGGTATGTTTTTAAACTCATTTTTTAGTAAATATAATGTGAAAATCGTGTTGCACTTCATTTGGGATCAAATCGTTCGTTGCCTGGACTATTTTGGAAACTGTACATTTAGAAGGCGAATGTATTATAATTAATAATCAAGCAAAATTTTATTATATGAAGAAAACATAGGCAAACATCATCCAATAGTTTTATTGGTAAATAATTAGTTTCCCGTTGTTATGCTTATTTTCTGTTACTATATTGATGAAAGAATTTATAAAAGTACTTATAGAGGTACAATTGTTTATCATTTAGAATCTATAAACAAACATGAAAAAATCGCGATCTTTTGGAAAGAATTCATTATTGACTACGTTGTTAAACATGATCATTGAAATTTGGTATAAGGTTTTCGAGTTCGCTAGTAATGACTCTGATCTCAGATTTTCAAAATTCAAAATAACGGTTAAAAGATGGCGGACAAAAAGGCAAAACGTATTTTAATTCAGACAAAATCTGTCACTCGGGAGTTTTTGGGTCTGCTGATTACGAATCCGACTTCCAATTTTTTTAATTTAAAACGGCGATTTCAATATGACCAACTAAACTGTAAACATTTGTTTGATCCCGAGTTGTGTATATTTTAAGCTTATCGGGAAGAAACAAGAGGAGTTTGCATAAATATTATACAGCATGCGGTTAAAAAATAAAATAAAATTGTATTATTGAATATTTCTGTTTTCGAAGATTTACGGCAGACACTGGTATATTATGAAGGTTTATTTATATTATGTAATATTTGTAATTTAAATATTACAGTACAACCCCTCGAGTTGACCACCATTGGTATGTGCTCCCTCTCGCACTGGACAGTAATCTTTTCGTCTATTTTATCGCCACGTGATTGGAATCAAGCTTGTATACCTATGTAAATACACATTTTCATCCGGGAATATTGAAAATCGGCCCGTACCACACGGTCAATTAGAGAGGACCCAATGGGAGAATGAACAACTCGAGGGGTTGCATAGCAATTTAGTATAAGTATAAAATCACTTATAAACGTAGTAATGGTGACATTTAAAAGGACACCAATAGCTTCAAAACGTTCTGAAAAATGTTCGACGTAACATCTTAATACTAAGGTCGAAGTTTTACCAATTTTATTAAAATACATATACAATTAAGTTACAATAAATAATGTCATTTTTTTTGTATCAAACAGGGAATTACATTTCTAGTTACTCAATTTTTCACGCGAGAGGAAAAAAAAAGATTTTTATAGAACAAACAAAAAGCATTGGTGTGTGAAGAAATTTAATCGGTGAATTCATTTGCAATATTTGTAAATACATGAGAAGATAGCTAATAAGTAAAGTTATAAAATCGATTATTTGCCTTTCCCTCTAATCCGCTCTAATAATAACGTCAATACTGAAAGTAAAACTTTCTATGTAATAAATGAAATACTTCGAGATTGCTCAAGCTATTAATAAATATTATAAGAGAGACTATTATAGAATTCTATTTCAAATGTTAAAACGGCATTCCCTTGTTTCGCACGTTACATAGTGACGTGTTAACTCTGCAATATAAAGGTGGAAAATTAAACAAATTAAAAGTATGTATGAGAGTAAACTTTTATTTTGATGCTCCGTTACAAATTTTGGATGTTGCAATTTGCATGTATTTAGATTAAGTTAATAACACAATTTAATATTTAATAGGCATTTTTTACTATATTTGTGTGATCTTAAAGTTAAAAATCTTTCGATAAAAAATTATGATTACGAATTTTTGTATACTGTATATGAGGCGTTGGGGTGCAAAACCTGCCAAGTCCGTTTTATGCAGTTTTGAGAAAAACGCGGAAAACTGTTTGCCGCTAACATTAGAAAGATAGCAGATTCATAAGTGTAGAGCTTAATTGTAGAGGGTAAACATTTTTTTTGCACATACACAATCTCTAAACGTTCAAAGAACTGTATATAATGTACGTTTATATGGTTATCTCAGTTTTTTATGTTTTTGGACTTGGCAGGTTTTGCACCCCAACGCCTCATATATTACTTAAAAAAGGAACAAATTCATTCAGAAAAGCATTCCGCATAATGATTTATATTTCCTCACATTTTTTGTGCGTGTATATTCGCTAAAAATTGGGTTGAATATTTGTCAACATAGTTAGGGTTCTTTAAAATAAAATTGAACATCGGAAAACAAATATTGTGATGATGATTTTTAGGATTTTTCTAATTCGACCCAGACTGAAAGTTTGGACGAAGTAATGAATTTGTTCACTTCAGGTCAAAGAATTTCAATGCACATTTTCATGAAATGTCGACGTTTCAGATCCCATGGAGCCCAAAAAACAAAAACAAAAATTTGTGTGTGTGATCTTGTACGTCCGTATGTGTCAAAATTTTGCGTCCGCTCTAGCTCGCCAATGGAAAGGCGGATTAAAAATGTGGACCTAGGTATTGATTCTTCATGGCCTAACTTAGATCTGATTCGATTTTGGCGCAGTTCCATCCGTCCATTACTAAAAAACATTAGCCCCAATTACGTGTCTTCGTAGTTTTTTGCATTCTTTTTTGTAAAAATACAAATTTGATTAAAAGATATTTCAAACAAAAAAGATAGAGCATGAAATTCTCTACAAAAAAGGTTGTATGTATTTTCTTCCAAAAGTCAGCGATAATGCCATAAAAACTGTTTTAAAATTCGTATGACTATTGCCTGACGAAGTATTGAATTTGGTCACCTCGGCAAGAAAATTAGCCTATAGATTTTCATCAAATTTCGACGTTTCGGACCCCCCCACCCCGCAAAAGTTATTTTACGCCCCTGATACGAAAATAACTATTTCGATGTATCTAAAAGATGTCTTATAGATATCTAAAATCTTTTATTTAATAATTTAATATCCGTTTATTTAATTTAGTGTGTACTCCTGCTCTGGATATCTGTGAGGTCTTTCTTGTCACCTAACCTCTAAACTTATCTGAAGACTTGCATTCGGTTTGGAAATTTACAATGCCAGAAGCTAAATACCGTCTTTGCCTCAAAAAGGGTGATATTCTTCTTGAAAAGGCTCTTAAGTGTACGAAATATGGCACTTTATATCATTCGTCATGTTCTACCTGAGCTGGGAGACGACCCGTTGGTACTTTCAGTGAATGCTGCACAAACCACCAAAGTGCGAATACGAGATCTTTCTACACCTCGCCATCCTCCTCTCGCCTATCAACTTCAGGTAAAAAAGAACTAACCCTCGATAAACTGTGGACAAAAAACGAAGAGAAATTTGAATCTTTGGATAATCGTCTGGACGATATTGAGTCCCGAGTCAACGAGCTTATGGATATTCCAAATCAAATATCCGATTTAGACAGTCATTTGAATGCCGTTGAACAAACTGTTAATTCAAACTCCCTAAATATATAATAACATAATCAAAATTATGTGAATTTTATAACGTTACTGAAGTCCAGGATTACGAAAATAAAGAAGATGGAGAAGATGAAGTCTACCAGAACGACTCCCAACGTGTGGTAATAATGATCAAACACTTTAAAGGAATTGACCTAACCAACATGTCCACAATTAACCATTAGATCTTATTCATCAACAGTGACTCTATTATTCAGATTCTCAGTCAATGTAACCTTCTCCCAGAAGTCATTCAGGTTACCTCCTCCGATAGGATCTCCGATAGGACTCCGTCAACAACAGCTCTCCGAACTTAAACGCAAAGTGAAGGAGTTGAACTCTGAATACCCAAACAAAACAAAATTCACAATAAAAATATTTCAACGGAACTGCAAAATTAGTGGACGTTAATTCTCTGCACAAAAGAAAACTGATTCATTCCACATCGCTAACCTTTTACTATCAAAACGCTAGATCCATTCTAAAAAAGGTTACATCTATAAAAATTCATCTCCACACCTTCACGCATTTGCCACATGCTTTAATATTTACTGAAACCTGACTTAACGATCATATACAATCACCAGATCTAGGATTTGAAGGTTTCAACTTATTTAGAAGAGACCGAATCAGTAGCAGTGAACTCGGCCAACGTGGGGTGGTGTCTTAGTGGCTGTGAAAAAAGATTTAAATGCGATTGAATTGGACACCAAAATTTCATGTGAAGCTCTATTTATGAAGGTTCATTATGATCATTATAAATTTGTTCTGTGCGTAACGCATGTCCCACCTCAAGCTAACTCCGATTTGTTACTAGAGTTTGTAAATAAAATTGAGGAGCTCTGTTTCATATTTTCTCATTTTGAGTTTGTTATATGCGGTGATTTTAATCTGGCTAATATTACCTGGGTAAACAAGCCTCTAAACTATTCAATTAATAATTATGTTTCCCCTTCAAAAGTCACACAGGCAATGGATCTTTTAAATTTATCTTCGTATCTCGGTTTGAATCAGATTTTTCCTGTCAATCTCTCTAAGGGATATACTTTAGATTTACTTTTTGCTAATTCCAACTCAATTAGAATACTGGACATTCAGGAGCAACTGTTTGAGTGTGACGAACACCTCTATCCGGTTTATTATGAGCTCTATAAGCATCAACAATCTTTCAGTAATGCGAATTTAGAAGAGATTTTACGAAAGTGGACTGTAACTTAAATAATCTATCTCTAGTTGATATAACTTGGTCTGAGATATTTATCAATATGAATATTGATACTTGTTTGTCTTATTTTTATAATGTCATAAATCACAGAACAAATTTGTAAATATGTACCCGTTAAGAAATATCGAAACTGCAATTAGCCAGTGTGGTACGATTACGATCTTATCAAATTGTTAATTCGTAAGAAAACCATGCATCGAAAGTGAAAATCCTCATTGTTAAATGATGATTATGTTAAATTTGAAAAACTCTGGATTCAGTGTATAAATAAATTACGAATACTGTACAAAAACCACATCGAAAATGTGGAAAACAACCTACTAAACAATATTCGTTCTTTCTGGTCCTATGTGAAATCCTTAAATAATGACAACACCTTACCTTCAAATATGTACTGGCGCGATCAACTTAATTGTCTCAAATAATAACGATATCTCAGATATGTTCTCTAGACATTTTTCATCAGTGTTTAACAATAACCCCACTAGAGATTAACTCTATTTGATAACGACTCTTTATTTTTGGATTTCACTGTTACGGATAGTGATTTGAATGAGTGTGTACGGAACTTAGAAGATATTTTAAATTCTGGACCTGATGGTATTGTTATATCCTTCCATTTGGAAAAAAGCTTACACATACATACAACCAATTTTCAAAAGCGGCAATAAACCAGATATCGAAAATTATAGACCTATCTCAATTCTAAGCTCTTTTTCAAAAATGCTTGACCCTATAGTGTCAAATAAGTTATCGAAGGCCATAGCTCCACGGCTGACTACTGCACAACATGGTTTTTTGAAGGTAAATCGACCATTACCAATTTGCTACTTTACAGCAATTACATATTTAAAAATTCCTCACAAGTGGACTCCATTTACCTTGATTTTTCGAAGGCGTTTGATTCCGTGAATTATCGTCGTGTCCTATAAAAGATTTCAAATATGGGGGTAAGGGGTGGCTTGCATCGGTGGCTGGAGTCTTATCTGCAGGACCGTGAACAGTCAGTTAGGAACTTAGGTTGTATACCGGGCCCTGTTCGGATCACATCTGGTGTCCCCCAGGCTTCTCACTTGTGACCAATATTATTTCTTATATTTATAAATGACCTTCCTGACTGGATGGATTCTGCTGATACCCTATTATATGCTGACGATGTTAAACTTTTCTCCAATGTCTCCAATCCTTTACAGGCTTCGAAACTTCAACATGACATTAATAGCATGGTCAACTGGTCCTCTGATAATGGGTTGCCCATCAATTTTAACAAATGCTTTGTAATATCCTTTCATAGGTAGACAATTTGTCAATTTCAACTATCTGCTATAAGGCATACCCATTGCCAGGGAAGAAGTGGGGTCAGATTACTTTATCAGTTAGTGATCACTTAAAGCATATTTGTGGGCAAAGCGGTCAGAAAGATTTGCTTCATCAAACGTTGTATGAAATTATTTACATATTCTCGTTCCATTTTACATCTATATAAAACGTTGATGATGCCAATCTTCAACTGCGGGTCTATGATTTGGTCTCCGAGTACAGCATTCAGAAAAATCGCTTAGAATCTGTTCAACATAAATTGATTAAGTATGTTGCTTACAAAAACCATACTCCGATGGCATTTAGAGATCACGACTTTGAACCACTCATGAGAATGTTTCACTTATCGTCTGTCAGTACTCCAACATCAATATTATGATTTATTAACTATCTATAAAATATTAAACAATCTTCTAAATTCCCCACCACATCGTCAAATTTCTTACAATATACGCAACTTTAGACCTATTGAAGAACGAAATAATAATCTGAATTATATTATTTTTGCTCCTTTGTATCGCTTAATTCGTTCTTGGAACCAACTTCCTAGTTCAATTCGGAATTCACCTTCTATATCAATCTTTAAATCTAACATAATGAAGTTTGATGACGTTTTTACTGCGTTTATTTTATATTTGTTGCTCAATTTTTGGATGGTATGCTTGAATGCGGTGTGGATAATTTACATTGTGTATTTTATCCGTGGACTTTATTTTTCTTTTGTAATTTTTTGCTCGTTGGAATAGAATAAATAAATAATTTTTTTTTATCAAAAAAATGTGGTTCGAACTCGATAGATGTGAAGTGATAGGACTAGAACCCGGGACCTTTCGAAAATTGATCAAATGTTCTCAAGTCGTTATACTTCTATTCTGATAATTGCAAACGTTTTTTTATCATGAGACACGTTATATATTTTACTAGCGTATTATTTATGTTCAATAATCAAGATCACTTTTTTATGTAAGAATTTCAATGCTTATAACCCCCTTCAATGGAGAGAATCGTGAAAATGTAAAAAAAAACTAGATTTGAAAACCATGGTATTTTATATTTTATTTTGCATAATTTTTTGTAAATAATAATTCTTTTTCAATTTCCTCGGCGGGAATCGATAAAGCGTACTTAAAATATAAAGTAAGGAATCTTTCAAAAATTAAAAAAATCGATTTATTCGAGAAACTGAGCTGAAGTTGACATACTTACTTTTTTCATTACGCAAATGCTATATAAATAATCGTATTGAATGCGGTAAAAACTATAAACCAATGCGCCACGTGGTGGACAACAGAAGAAACTCTGCCTAATGCACGCACCATGATGGAGAAATGTCGCATGTGGGTAACAAGTTTTAAGACATATGAAAATACTCCACTCCTATCATTTCAATTTTTGAGCCAAAATACTTCATGAGGTCTCAAAATGTTCGTTGAGATATTTACATTTTAATGGCTTTTCGAAAAACCAAAACTGGTTGTCATAATAAACCCAAGAGAATAGAAAATTCATATGACAAACGGTGAGAGTCCGAAAAATACAACCATAATATCTATATGTTTTTCGGATCGCTGAATCCAAATTGTGGCTTCGTTTGACCTCATGAGGTAACCAAGGTCAATAGAAGGTTAAATATAGAAAATAAATGTTATACGAAAAAAAAACGATATACCTGTATGTATTTCAAGTCGCTGAGGCCATATCCGATGTCCGTTTTATCCAAGCAAGTTTGGTTTATATAAATTGGTAAATCCAAGTTAATATAAATCCAATTTAAAAATCAAGAATTTCCTACGAAATGTAGTGGGTACATGTTGAAATGTCAAACAAGTTGAGATCAAACATTTGGATTTTTATAAAAATATCGTTAAGGACTAAGTAAAAAAAAGATTACAATTGTGTAAAAAATATTCCAGGTCACTTATGAGAAAACCGATTGACATTTAGAAAAAAAATGTACTCCAATTAAAAAGTTACAAGTTAAACAATTAAAACACAAGTGCTAATATTTTTAACTAACATAAGAAAAATAACACGTGATTATGGAAGAAAGACCTTTCTTCAGCGAATATCGATTCCATGAAGGAAAGTTTGAAATTGCTTTGTAAGTTATTTACGAAGTATAAGTTGACCGAAAGAAAACTTAAATCTCAAAACACCTTAATCAATTTTACTAAAAGTTACCGATTTAGTATTTTTTAGTTGGTGCACATATATGTATAGTGTAGTCATTATAGACATCAAAATTAATGTTTAATATCTATGTACAAACATAAAATATAAAAAAAATAACCTAAGCAATAACAGGTATTTTTAAGAAGTCTTAAATACTATTTAAAAAGAGCTCTTATTTCACTTTCAGTACAAAACAAACAATTTAATCGAACTGAATTCTATAGACATTTTGTTTCTCTGTAATTGTTATAATTAATCCTTATATTAATGGTAATTATTATCAATAGAAGGTAGATCGCACAATAGTAATACAAAATTGTGATATCCCTTTCTTTTTCACAGAAACCCAGAGCATATGTAGTGCACGTCGAGTCACTTCACTTTTGGGTTCGTGCACCATCTAGAGTCTCAAGAAAAACTCGAATTATAAAACTGGGAATGGCTTGAAAAAAATGTTCAAAATGAAATAAATTTATGTGCTCAAGGCGACCTCTTCGAGATGAGTATTTTAAGACGTCATAAGTAAAAATTCTTTAAGAACTCATTTTTCAGAACACCACCACAATGTTATCTTCTTTGGAAAGACCTCTTTAAGGTGATGTTCACTTATCAGTGACTTTCACTGGTTTTTGAGTATCCTTAGAATATTATTTTTTTACACTTTATGATAAAAAGTCACGTAAGTATATTGACAGCCTTTTTTTCAAAAATGGTACACAGAATTTTTTATCAAATTTTTATGAATCACTTGAATCTTTTTATCAATGAACACCCACGATCGATAGAAATTCGCATTACATAATTGAACACGAATTACATAATGAGAAATCACATATAGATTGTTATCGACTCTTGATGCACACGTGGAAAAGCTCGTATCACGTGACTCTAGTTTTATTTTGTGTTTTTTCTTATCCTTTTTAATATACTGATTAGAGGTAAAGCAAACTACCCGTAATTGGTAGTCCGATAAGATAAAAAAGTGTCCCCAGGTCAGAAGAATGCGTGACCTTCTTATCCGCCTGGCTCAACATTCAATTGTTTACTAATTATGTGGGTTACAATCACAGCGTAGTATTTACTGTACCTATTAGATTTTATAATTACCAACATCTTAATGACTTTTCATTAATTTTTATCCATTGTTCGAATTTAATTATTGTTATATCCTTATTAGAAGCGCATTCTGTTTCTTAGTACAAATCTAATTTTAATTACGTGTAAACTATGTGCCGTAAACCAGTTTATTAACACTATATTTCAGTTGTGGTTAGTTTTTTTATCCTATTAACGCCCAGAATTCAATAAAATATATAATTGTTGAGTGTGCTCTTCTCGAATCTAAGATTTATTTTATGATAGGACCATTAAATTGTTTAATTTGGGCGCCAAAGCTCAGAAATGCGAAAAAGCACGTCAGCCATATTTGTGCCGACATTTTCAATTTTGAAGTGAACTGAGATTCCTCAGCATTGCTCCAAATTACAAATACTTAATTTTATGAGTTTATATTCAAATTTCAAAAAATCCTCAGATTCGTAGTCAGAGACTGAAATTATATATAAATCATTAGTGTCGTATATTTTTTTGCATAACTAATCTAGTTTTATACTTTGACCCGCCATTTTGAATTTTGAAATTCTACCAACAAATTCATGATCAAAGATATCTTTACGTACTTCGTAATTATTTCTAGTCACTAAGACATTAAAAAATTCCATACATTTTCTAAAACATTCTATACATTTTCTCAAAAACCGCCATTACGAATCCGCCATTTTGAATGCCCAAATTGCGACTCTTGGACTTTGAAGTGGAAATGATTCCACCCGATCCAAGGTTTCAATTTAAAAAGCTTAAAAAACTTTGTTGTACAAACATTCTTTGGAATAAAAATAAAAAATTGCTTGTGTTTTTTACGTTTAGAACGGCCATATTGAAAAATCCAGTGATTATACCAAAAAATAAATTATGGTTGGAATAGAGAACACTCAAAAACATGCTCTCCAGACATTACAAACATCGTCTATGTACCATACTAAAATGCACAAGTATAACGAGGACGATATTGTCGGCTTGTTGGTTACTTCCGCCATCTTGGATTTTTCGGGATTGGAAATCGTAGTCTCTTTTCCATCCGCCAGGTGGCTGCGGTCAATATCATGACTCGCACGACTTTCCTCTTGATCTGGTTAAAGCACTTTCGTTCCAGATATAAATAATTTTAGTAATATTTTACGGTATATGTCATGTTTCAATCCTTTATAATCCTTAGTTTCGAATATAGAAACATTTTTTTAACGTCATCCACCTTAAAAAATGTGAAATTTACATTTGGCCACATGAGTATAATTTTCTTACTAAAAATATCCTGTTTGTATGAAGAATTAAAAGTGAAATTTTTAATTCTGTATTTTAGGGTGATTTATGTCCCAATGTAAAAAAAATGTTGATAATCGATACATCTTTCGGAATTTTTGAAAAGTCAATAAAAAACATACAAAATTTCCACTCGCCTTAAGTTGTAAGGAATCCCCTTAACTAAGACGTTAAATGCGCAAATTTATTTACTGAAGGCTTTCTTCTTATTTACACGGTTTAATCGGTGCAAACACCCACTGGAATATGCAATATAATGTCTGCTTTGAATTTTTTTTAAATGCTAATTCAGCCGAACTGTGGACAGCAATAAGTGGAATGCAGTAAAGGAAACGGCCTAATGCAAAGATTTTCTTTCGTTCCCTCGGACCTTCCTCCCACGGGACTACTACTAAATGCCTTCGAGATTTACCTTCGATTTGAAAAAAAAAACTTTTTAAAAACACACTTCACGAGAAACTTAGTCGTGTTTTATTGAAACAGAATTTTAGTATAACTTTTCCCGGAAAATAACGATTTTTCACGCGACTAATTAATTTACACATTAATAAGACTTATTACCGAATATTTACTAAAACAAATACGAGTTTTAGTTATCTCTTTATAATTAGTTGTACACAATAACTTAATATCAATTACTAGTTTCCAGTTTTATGATCTTCTGGCTCAATTAGTGGTGATTAAAAAACAATAAATCTGTTTGTTTTAATGATTTTTAATGGCTTAATTATTATTTTCAATTAGAATTTGACCGCCCAGAAAAAAATAAAATATGGTTTCTTATTTATTTTTGCCTCCTGGTGACGAATATGATAATAAAAATCGCCGGTCGGTCGTATTTTGGCTGAAATCTTTTAAAAAATCGTGAAACCCGTGTTTTTTTTTTTAGTTTTTTTGCACGTATCTCGGAAAATGCGCGTAGTACAAAAAAAATGTTACCAACTAAAAGTGAAGAGTAAAAAATTCTACACAAAAATGATATTATGCATTTTTTCTGTAATCTCAACGATAAGGCCATTAAAGAAGGAAATTTACCATTCAAGAAGCCGACCATCGAAAAGCTGACAGTCAAAAACCGACACTTCAAAAAATGACTGTCCGGTTTTTTACTCTCGACTTTTCGATTGTCGGCTTTATGACTGTCGGTTTTTTTACTGTTGGGCTTATGATTTGAAAGAAAATTTGTTTGAAAAAAACGTATTTTTGTACAGTTTTTTCACAAATATATGTGTAATTAAGGAGCAAAAATACATAAAAAAAACATATTTTTTTCTAATTTTACATTTAGTTCGAAAAATATAAGTTATGTGAAAACATATAATGAAAATCTAGGACTCGATATTTTCTACAAAAAATGCCAGTGAGTTTTAATCATAATAAAAACGGCAATGCCGTAAAATAAGGTTCAGTCAGCAATATCGTATAAGTTTTGGAACATGGGTAAATTTCGTTCTTTTACAAAAAAATTGCACGAAACACAAAACCATTTTTGTGTAGAATTTTCTGCTCTTCACTCGGAAAAAAGTTTCTTTTTTGTTTTATATTTCTACATGTAATTTTTAGGAAACGTAAAAAAGAAAAATGTAATAAACAGAATTTTAATTTTGGCTTTTTGAAAGTTTCTGGACTCCTTGCAATGTTTTCTATTCTTTCCTTTCAACTCATTTCAAGGAAACTTTTTATCGCCGACATATTCGTACTAATCTATGTTAGAAATAAATTCACATTCTCTATCCTTTTCAATAATTTTGGTCAAGAAACTAAATTGAAGGAATTGTAATTTGCATTTTGTTCAATTCTGTTTTGTTTTCCGGGACACTATTAATTTTTGAAAAAATAAAAGTGTTGATATACAAAGCGTTCCTTCCATGAAATAATATATAACTCCCTATTGACAATCGTTATTTTATAATTACGATTTTTTACAATTTTGTATAGTTATAATAATTGTACACTGAATATACAAAAATTCGGCGAACAAGAATGTTAAATCGATAAATAAATGTCGAAATAGCGACAATACGCAATGTTTATCCTTTTCTATCCCTTTACGTCCATTTTAATAGGAATCTATCTGAGTATTGATTTAATCTATATAAATTTCTTTTCGGATCTTATTCACGAGTATTTCATATTTAATTTAATTGTTCGGTTTTTATGCGAAAGAGTTAATACGATTCCTATCCGTCCGAACCCAATCGTCGAAATGTCGATTTTCTTCCGGTTGTAATATACCTGTTCTATATCCGAAATAGTTCGTTACCAATTTGATTTCTCAAGAAATTATTATCTCCACTTGTATCAGAGAAAACGGATAAGATTCTATTCGATTCTATCCAGTAGTAAAAATGTCTAAACTGACTAACTGGATGAAAATGTTCCATTAAACGAAGACACATTGAAGCTTATTTAACTGAAAAACAGACTCGTGTGTAACGAACCGAATTTGTATCTATACGTCAATACTTTTCAATATCTTTTCAATTTAAAACTTGCAAATAAATGTTTAATAGTTTCGATTTAGTATATTTACTTATTCTGCCTTTTATTGAGAATTGTCGTTTAAATATAATATTAACTGAATATAAAGATTATTTATGGATTAATATGAATTTAAAAGCATTGAATTACATTTCTGGACATTACTTGCTCAGCGAAATGCATTGTAGAAACGTATTCTGTTAAATCTGGGTCAATAAGTTCTTATTTACCAATTGGTATTATTGGATATTTTAATTGTCCTTTAATCCGTTTTAATTCCCCTAAATTTACTTTATTCTATTCGACTAATTCTTTAAGCGAATTGAATGAATTGACATAATTTAATATTCTCAATTCTTTTCAATGCGTTTTATCAAGAATGTTATTGTAAATCGTAAATTTTATATTCGTTTTAATTCTTTATTCATATTCCGTTCTTAAAGGTTCATCTGGTTTTAATAATCTAAAATGCTTTGGGGCGTATTAAAAAAGATTAATTTTTAATAGGTATAATTCTTATAAACGTATGAATTAGATTATTTGAAATAAATAATACTTTTTAATTCAACTATATTCTTTTAAATTATATTTTTCTTTATTTATTTATTTTAATAATTTTATTAACAAATGAATAACCTAATATTGCAATATCACACAAAAATGTCTAAGCTGATCAATAGAACTATTGAAAATATTAAATCTCAAAATGGTGACTGGAATTCATTTTTTCCTACAATCTAAAAATCTTGAAATCAAGTTGAAACTTATTATTTTATTGTCGAACAAAAATGTTCAATTTCTCCTAATTTTTTCTGGAATTTTTTTTCTTGCCGGTTAGAGGAGTTGCTTATTTCAAACCTAAAATCAGATATTCAAATTTTAAAATATCGGTTCCAATAGGGCGACTTCAAACTGGCAACTGCAAAATGACTAACTGAAAAGTGTCATTGCATTAATTTTCATTCAAGTTTTTAATTGGAAGTTCTAGAAGTGGCTGATTTCTAACTTAACGTTAGATTTTCAAATTCTAAAATGGCGGTTCCAATATGGCGACTCCAAAATGGCGGGCGAATAGAAATTTACGTGAAATACGTTTTAATTGAATCTCCTCGATTTCAAAAGTTTTACAATGCATATGGTACTATTTTTGAAAAATTAACTCATTTTAAAACACAATATTTCCGATAGTTGTATCATTTTCAAAAACTTGAAATGTTATCTTATTTTTGGGCCTCTATATCATACCGAAAGATGGAAAAGATTAATTTTTTTAAGATGGTACCAGTTGATTTTACTATTTTTGTTCAAACTGCTCTTCCGTGCATTAAGAAAGCAATATGGCGGATTTTATTGTAAAATGTACGGAAAAATGAAAACTTTGTTTTTTGAAATCAGTTTTTTGTCCAGTGCCTAAGGGATATCGATTCCAAGATGAAGGTGGATAAAATAGTTGTAGACACCGGAAAATTTGCATTTGTAGCGTCACATAATTTTTCTGTTTCCAAATGGCGACAAGTTGTGAAAATTAAAAAAAATCTGTGTTTTATCTGAATAATTTTGATACAAAATGACGGTGAACCAAACTTTTTTCAAGTTCAAAGTGTCAACTTTTTTTGCTATATAACATCCTGGATCAGTTTCCAATTCATTTGAGGATTACAATAATGATGATCGAGGAACAAGGAAATTTTCGAGTTTTATCACGATATTCTCAATGATAGTTTCAAAATCTTTGTGCAATTTAATTTAAATTAGATTTGAAAATATTTATTGACGATAACGCGATAAAACTTGAATTCGCCATTATTGTGACTGTCAAATATTTTCGAAAATGCTGAAAGAATCGATAAAAAATTTACACTTTGAAAGAAAAAATTCAGTTCAAAGTCGTTTTATATCCGAATTATTTAGATAAAATACGTTTCTTTTATTATCACAATTTGTCGCTATTTTTTCGGAAGATAAACGATATGAAGTTAAAAAAAATGTTCCTATAAAGTACAAATATGTTGTCCAACTTCATCCATAGTTCGGAACAAATCGACATCAGTTATATACTGGAAAAAGAAGATAGAATCAACATTTTTTATTTTTCAGTACTTTTTCCAATAAAATCTGCCATATTGCTTTTCCAAGGCATGGAAGCGTAATTTTGACCCCGGAAAACGAAAGAGTACCCCCGAAAACAATAAACTCAGTCGGTTTACAAATAATCTTTTCCATTTTTCAATTTGGTAGGGAGACTTGACAATCTCAATATTCCAAGTTCTTATAAATTATATATGTTCACTATTGGGAAATTAAGTAAAATACACTGACGTAAAAATACGCTGTTATCTCCCTAATCTTTAATTTTCCGTATTTGAGGATTCCTGTAAACAAACTTTGCTTAGTTTTTTTTTTGGAACGACACCCGTAATATTGTAGTTGCGATATAGGTAAATATTTACAAAAACAAAAACTTGTCCCATATTCAGCACGTATATTTCCACCAATCGCAGCGTTTGTTTTTGTAAATATTTACCTGTCAGTACATCACGGGATTCTAATTATCCACATATATATTGTTTACTAAACCCAGGAATAATTACAGGTTATGTTATTGCAAATATTGTCCAATTAAAACTGTAGTAAATTTAAAACATGTGTACTATTGTTTAAGAACACTAAACAATGGGTTCCTAAAACCCTAATATTGTTTTTTGTTGGAACCTTGAACTATGTAAATGATTGTAGAATAACGGTAGATGTAAAATAATTGTGCAAAACCGAGAGCAGGAACATTCGAGAAAGAAATTTTGAGAAAAACATGTTGAAAACAGTTCGATACACGACCCTACGGACGTGCAGTTTCATATACCCTTTAAAAATTCGCGCATCTTCTCCGTTCTTTTTGTGTTCTTGCCGAATTCCTTGAAGCTGCCGGATGGAATTACATACTCCATATACCGGAGTTGGTTACATTTTTAAGAAGGCTCAATCGAATTTTGCATTTCGGAACGCAAAAATGTTGGCTGCTTTTCGTTTCGCCCGTGCGAAATAACGAGCCCCGAAATTAGTATTCGCCAATACACACGTAGACACCCACACAGGCGCTTTTGCGGGGGGGATGCACGCGTTAGGATGCATGTGTGCATGTGTATCTCGGAGGTACGACACGGAGAGAGGAGAGATATCGAGCCCCAACATTTTTTCCGCAAGGGACGCTTGTTCTCTCTCGTACGTCCGTCGCGCGTCTCTCTCGCCCCTCTCGGGCTGCTCCCCACCCCCTCCGCCGACACCTCCTCCCCTCGCGCGTCCCCTATCACGCAAAGCGAGTCGTCTTTCTCTCTCTGTGTAGTCGTAGTCTTCGTGGTCGTCGGCGAGTCCCTCGCGTAAAAAGCGTAGGCGCGCGCGCTCGGGTTCGTTCGGGCGGGCTTCGTGGATTGTCGGGCGGGCGAGAGAGACGGAGCTAGACGCTCACGGCGCGTTTTACGGTGGTGGTGAATGGAACGCCGAACGTTTCGTCGTAGTACGACGCTCTTCGTGCCCGTGGCTTTTCCCCGTCAACCAATACCGACGCTTCCTCCTGGGTCACGTGACCCGCGAAGAGACGAAGACGCCGCGAGTGGCAGAGCGAGAGAGCGCGAGCGAGGAGCAGCAGCAGTCGCAGCATCGGTCGGCGTTATCCCGAGAGGACGAACGACGTGAAGCATCGCCGACGCGCCCCTTGTGCCCCGAGTTCCCCGTAAAAGTGTGCGAGTCCTCGTGCGAGATCGGTTACAGGAGGTTTTCGGAGTGCGCGACGACGAGGAGGAACTACGTCGAGAAGCGCGAGCCCCCGAGCTCGCCGTGGAGGCGAAAGGTACGGAGGTCCCGAAGACGAGGAACGAAGGGCGCCCTTCGCGCCTGAACGGCGGCGACTCGACGATTCGCCAACTAGGAAGTTCATCGGCGGTTCGGCGACCGGCCGAGTCGGAGGGTGGCGGCGACGGCCTGGATGACAAAATGTCGGGTTCGTCGCAGCGAATGCGAAAATCTTCCCCATGTTCGACCTCGAAGCAGGGTCCGATGCGGGCGACCCTGCCGGTCAGCTCGCTGCTGCGACAGAGCAGGCAGTCCAGCACCCTGAGGAAGAGCAACAGCAACAGCCCCACCGTCTCGCCGACGAACGCCAGCGCCTGGCGGTCCAGGATCTCCCCCGAGACTTCGGCATCTTCTGGCCAGCGCAGCCCAGGATCCCTCTCCTACAAAGGTATCGCATGCTCTTTCAGCCTCCGATATTCCATCAGTCCCCTGCCGAGGGACAAAAACTTTAACGTTCGTCGTATATTTCCTCTGTGCCGAGTACGACGTGTATCTAGCATGTGAAGTATGTGTGTATGTAATGTAAGCGTACAGTTTTTGTCCCCAACGCAAACGTATCAGTGCACGAGTTTGACAAATATAACAAAGAAAGTTACACGTCCCGAGGGATTTCCAGCACGAAATTCTTAAGTAGTCGCAACTTCGAGAAGAGATGGAAAGTATCCAATTTTATCTTTCAATTCGTCTATAGATGTTACATGTAAATGCACATTACATAAAAATCGTAGTAGTAGCAGGGTCGTCTCTGAAACAATTAAAATTCAAATAATTCTTTTCATTTTTCAATATTCTTTACAATTACGCCGTAACAAATTTCACCTTTTCTATAAATGTCAAGGCTCGTATTCTAGGACTTAAATGACAGAATCAATAAGACTTACAAGTTCAAGGTCGAAATTCACACCCCGGCACCTATCCGAGATACTTGTGCAAAATGCATTTTATTTATATTACAAATGGAATATATACAGGGTAGTAATTGTGAAATAAAAGAATATCAACTTTCATTTGTTTTCTTCCCATACTAGAAATGCACCATTATGTATTCGTTTGTTTAGTCATTTATCAAGAAATTCCCTAACATGTGCAGTTTTTTTGTTGGCCTAAAAACGTTACTTTGTGTTTTAACTGTGTAATCAAAATCTTAAAAAGGAGTTTTACAAGAAACGGTTTATTGTAGTTTTACGATTCCAAATGATATTGACGAAGGAAGCAAGGACTGTTTTTGTTTCACAACTTTTGTTTCAGATCTGAATTTTTAACTCAAGTATATAAACAACCAACAAAAACTCCGTTTCACATAATTTTTTCGGAGAAATGTACAATCGTAATTAAATAAATCAGTTTTGTCTTTTCTTCCCTCAACAATATTAAGAACGCGAACACTTTTATTTTTGTCTACTGCTTACATAAATAATTTTTAAAGAAACGTCTATGAAATTAGACATTACATTAAGTTAATTATGGCGTTTATTTGGATGCGAGGTAAATAAAATTCTGAATCCTGGATATAAATTAAAATTAGAACTAGCGCATTTTTTTTTGGTACAATTTTAAAACATGTGCTAAAGCGATTCATTTTTACATTGATTGAAATTATTGTATTTCGAATACATTAAGTTTGACGAGAATGTCTTGCATTGACAAATCGGCTCCCAGATAAAAACTACATTTAATCTTATCTCAGGATATTTATATGTAGTTTTTGTCTCTGAATATAAATGTTACCTTAACATATCAGTTTTTTCAATGAAAAAATTGCATGCATTTGTGTCCAAGTTTACTGGAAACAGAAAAATCTCAAAATTTAATTAAAACACTTTTTTTTCAATTACAATTATGATTAAATTGTACCGTAGATCTATTGTTACAATAATCTATTGTCGACATAGTTAATGTTATTACTTATTCAATTAATTTGGTAAATAAAGAGAAAGTAATGGCATAAAACTAATAAAAACTAATACGATAAAGTATATGGATAAAACAAATTCAAGTGTAAGTAAATGTGCAGCTTTGAATAAGTACATAACTGTAACGTGATTGATTGTTTTTATCAATGTTTTATACTTGTGGCTAAATTTTATATATAATTTGCAAATAATCTTTGAGTTGCGTTTAATTAATTACTTTGGTTTATTAATTAACTGAACAGTTTTGTGTTTATACAAACATTTCTTTTGTTTACTTTGTCAGTTTTGTAATAGTGCGTGTATTTTACTATTTTGGGTATTTGATTGCATTTATAAACGGGTTGACCGAAAAGGAATATTTTAGTTCGGTTCCGTTTTATTTGTGTTGGTTTTGTGGTACTCTATTATTTGTTTTATTGTGCTTGATTAATTGCTAATGTTTCGTAGACTGTCGATTTACAGTGTATCTGAAATTTCAAACGTTCAATTTTTTAAAATTAGTTTTTATTTTTAGTTCTAATTTTATTTGTTTATAACATGTTTTACATGAATTGATATGCAACGTTTAATAAAACGTGCTTAATTTTCTTAACCCTTTCATTTGAAATAAAATTAATTAATAGTCTTGGTATTAACGGTTCTGAAACTGGTTGTGACAATTTCGTTTGAAAAAAGATAACACAATAATTTTACATTTCGGCCAATAATGAGGGCCCTCTTCAGAAAATTTATTATTTCTAAAATACAAAAATCATTTAAGTTTAAAAAACAATAAAATTTACAATATACAGATGTAAAAATTCTCATATTTCGACAAATCTTACAAAACTCATTAATCAAAGAATATTTCTTCTACGATGCCAAAAGAAGAGGATCTTTCCAAGTCATATTGCGAATTTTACATCCGTTTATTGTAAATTTTATTGTTTTTTAAACTTAAATGATTTTTGTAGTTTAGAAATAATAAATTTTCTGAAGAGGGCCCTCATTATTGGTCGAAAGATAAAATTATTGTGTTATCTTTTTTCAAAAGAAATTGTCACAACCAGTTTAAGAACCGTTAATACCAAGACTATTAATTAATATTAATGTTTTACATGAATATTCAGTGTACTTATGAATAACTATTTTTCCATGTTAAAAGATGACTCTTTAATCATAATTACATTAATCGCATAAAATACTGCTCGTTCATAAACATTTTAATTCGTTATGTTTAACTGTAAGACATTAATAATTTCACATTTCATATAAAAAACATTAACAATCATTGGATTCATTTCTTGTTAAACTTTTAAAATGATTTGATCTGAATAATTCCATGTTAACAAACATTTGAATTTTATAATAAGTTATTTTTTATTAGAAACTGCACTTTCCTATATATAATTCATGATGCAGTCTGCGTAGCATTGGGGATGTTTTATAAATACCTTCACTTGTATTTTACTCAAAATTTGTGCGACACAGATTAAGTCCTTTTCTTGTATATTCTTTTGATACAAAATGATACCCTCCTTTGCAGACCTCATGGTAAAAAAAACAGGAGACGATTGTCTTTGTCGATAAACTAATCTACAACACTAAATTATACATAAATCATGAAAACGATAAAATTTCTAATTTCTTAATTTTCATACCATTCTTTTATTGCAGTTAAATGAAATATACAATGAATTACTGTGGTAATCGTTCCGAACTTCAGAAATGTCAATTGCAAACAATTTTGTCGGATTAACAGATAAAAATTAAAGAAGAAATATTTCAGATATTAAAGATTTTTGTATTTATTCCATAAAATAATTGATTAAAAATTTGCAATAATGTAAAACATACATTTTTATTTATAGTCTTGATTTCCTAATGGCTACTTATTATTTCAAATACATGTTAGGTACGTTATACAGTGAACTCTGCTGTAAAACCCCACTTTTGACACTAATTGTAATTTTTATTTTATTTTTATTATTGGAATAATGCAGGCAAAATGTAATTTGATAAGACAATAAATACGAGGTTTACTTAATATCTTAAAACACTTTTCTTCGTGCCTGACTTGAATAGCAATAACGTAGCTACACGGAAAGAAATTTGAAGTAAAATGCCACTGCTCAGGGAAGTAACAGCTGCCACACGATTTCTGACGAATTTCATATAGCGGTTAACATTCGAAATCGTTAAAAAGAACATTTTTATAAGTAGATACACTTTTATTACACCTTTTTGAACAGTTATTCATAATTTTCTGACTATTTAGTTATTAATAATTAATTTTAATGATCTATAAACGTTGAAACGGAAAAACTCAGTACTTTTTTCATTCTAAAGCTTCCGTATCGAAAACAGTGCAAGATACACTAAAAATGCACTAAAACTTTTTTGTAGATCACAAAATTTCTTATAAAAAAGTCAGCGAGGGCCCTAGACTAAAGTTAATAGTTTAGCCATGAGCAACGATGAAATATGCCTCATATTTTATAAAAATTCTAAAATATTCATAATTTACTTGTAAGACAAAATTCCAGCATTATTCATGGATAATCTATTAACTTTAGACTAGGGCTCTTGCTGACTTTTTTTTAGGAAATTTTGTGCTCTATAAAAAAGGTTCAGTGCATTTTTAGTGTATCTTGCACTGTTTTCAATACGGAAGCTTTAGAATGAAAAGTACCAAGTTTTTCCGTTTCAACAACATTTATAGATCATTACAAATAATTATTAATAATAAGTATATCATCTAGAAAATATGAATAAATATTCTCAAAGGTGTACTCAAATTGGATCTGTTTATAAAAATTTTCTTTTTAACGAATTCGAATTGTAACCGTCATTTCAAATTTGTCAGAATCTGTGCGGTAACTATTACTTTCCAAAATGCTGTCGCATTGACTTAAAATTTCTTTGTAAATCCCTATTGTACATCCCTATGTCCTGATTGTACATCCCTAAGACTTGGAAATATTTCATTCCAACTTCTTCTTAAGCAGTTTACAGTCGAGTAGTACTCGTAGTTCAATGAGCATTAGATTTCGCATAAAGGTTTAGTGAATCTAATATTATAAGACATAGTCGTTTACTTGGAAATATTTACAAGTTCCGTGGATGATATAGCAATGATAAAAGAAGCGTGCATATAAAATATCACGTAATCTATATGCATCAATATATTAACAATATTTCGTATGTTATTAAATGTCTGAACTAAAGATTCTTGAATAGTTTAAAAATATAAAATTTTAAAACCCTAATATTTTAGCTGCAATCAGAAAATTAAATAATATTTGCAAAAATCAAAGGATATTAAATGAAATGTTGACTTCATTCTTATTACCAATATAGTAAATTAATAATGAAATTTATTACTTTTTATATTTACATCGAAAACTGTAGTTTACGAGCATACTAAGAACTAATTAAATTAAAACTGAAATCATACATACCAACTTTTTAAAAATATAACAATACTGATTTGATTATAAATTTTTTAATTACTTTTATATTAAAAAACTTATGGTTATTTCAATTTCAGCGACTACAAAGTTATACAAACGCCATTTTTATTAAAACAGTTTGAAAAACTCAAATTCTTGTTAACAAAATTTAATTTTAAAATATAAAGTTTTAAATAGAAAAGTCATAAATAAAGTGTGCATGTAATTAATGTCGTGTGATGCTTGCGCCTTATTGTTGATTTGTCAAAAAATATAGTTTAAATGGATAACGGAATGATTAAATGATGTATTACAAGTGCGTCAATCAACAATATTGTGCTTTAAGTATGTTCAGATTTTAATATTTGAAAACCGAAATTTAATTTTATGGATCGGTTTTTATAGGCTGTGCGCTGTGTGACATAAAGATTGTTAATTTAATGCAACAAGATTTTAATCGTTTATTAATTTTTCTGGAAATTTTGTTTGCAGCTAAATCAAAAACATTAAGCGGTCGCTGCAGCGACGGCTTGAGTGGAAACCAAAATATCCGCAGAACAGCTTCGTTAGATACGATCTACCTAAAAGGACAGTGGCCTCGTGATTCTTACTACATTCATACGAGTCTTTTAGTTGACAAAGCTACCCAGGTAGGGTAAACATTACAGTGATGAACATAGTTACAAATTTTTGCATAAAATTTTGAAATAAAAAAAATCTGATTTTCTTGACAGACCGAGGAGTGGTGCAATGAAACCCGTAAATCTCATACTCGTCATCCACCCGAACAGCCGACCACTGATGAGAAATTGGAAAAATATTTTAGGCATCGGTAAGTATAATGCCATTCCTTGTTTAAGTTTTTATTACAAATTTAACGGTTGTTACTTAGAAAAATTGTATGCAAACATACTGCGATATTTTGTTTAGATTGCAACGAACAAATAAAGAGGGAACAAGTAGTAGGGAGAGAACAGCTGCATTTGGACTCATAATGCCGGGTGGGCCGCCACCAGCTTTGCCGGGTGACCACACCGTTCTTTTACCCAGTATTGCTTCACAAACATCCATTCGTAAGTACAGTTTACACTATTAAATAATTCAACGAGTGTTAGAATGTAAAATTAACGTATACGCCATTATTATTTATAGACAACCAGTTCAGCATGAGTTGTAAAGCAAGTCCGATGAACATCCCGGTGAAACCAATGAGGCCTCCGATGCGTTCCTCGATTGAAGGACTCAATCAAGAAATTGAGGGCCTAGTGTTGAAATCCACAAACACAAATGATCCGGATCACGGCATTGAGGATAAGGTATGTTATTTTTGTTATCAGATATTAGAATAAACAATGTTTCGATAGTAAAACTGGAAAATTGTTTTCTTTTACAAAAGTACGCAAGATATCGTGAACAAATGACACCGGAAGGACACAGGGCGCCTTTGGCAGATCTCTTCAGAGCTACACGCAGCGTCAACAGCGTCAACACACAAACGCCGGCCACTGATCTTCCATCCAGTTCGTACTCGTCGGGTAAGTTTGCAAATTACATTAAATTGCAACGACGGCTCAAAACATTTCAGTTTGCGTTGAAGAAGTTCTTAACACGTTCTCAGTTTGTAATATTAAAAATGAGATGCAATCGAGTTGAATAATTAATTAATAAACTAATAACTCGTGCGTGCCGGTGTGGTACAGGCCCTCCATCTAGGAATTCCGAGTCTCCGCTGATTCTGGGTTTAATGGATGCCTCTCGTCCATCTAGCGATCTGCTACAAGGTTGGCCCGCACGAAAAACAAACTTCTCACGTTTACTCTTGTCGTTTTTCATCCTCTCAATATTTCCTCCTTGCCTAAACATCTTTTTTTTCTGTCGACAACGATAGATCTATTCATCGAATGTATGGATAAAATCAACAAATGTAACGATGCATCGTGATATTGTTCTCGGTTAATTTTACCCGAAGAATGTAATTGAGCGATCGAGGATTTAACATTGCACACTTATTACGTTGCTTATTTTATCCGCATATTGATCACTTCTTTACATTAATTACGCTATTTGCTCGACTTTAGCCTGGATGAACTATGAAAACAATAAAAATAGACAGGGCTCGAAGCGTTCTTATTAATAAATGTATTGATGAATATTTTATTATTATCTCGGTTAGAATCGAATGCTGATCCATTTGTCTTTTATAAAACGCAGAGAACAATTTCATTTCCTACATGTTCAATGCTGCAGAAAGATTTTGTAGAAAATGTCCAGTTCTTGTTTGAGCACATACGACGTGTTTACAAAAGAAGTTATTTCCAGGAGTTTATTATTAAAATATATAAGTTTATTTTAAACCCTAATTTTTATTTTCTTATTTCGGTAGAACATTATTGAATACAAAACAAAATGAATAAACTATTCACAGCTTTAAGTCTTACTGATAATGTAAGAGTTGATACGAAACTACACGCCTTTAATAATTGATTTTGATGTGCACGTGCATGTATCGCTCATTTTTTACGACTCTTATCACTAAATTAAGAACTTATTTCATTTCCCACCACGTACATCGAATGTACTTTTGGATAACAATCATTCGTTAGTAGTAGAAATTAGATTTTAACCCCACATTTTTAAATAACAAGTAGCGTTATAGTGACTGTTAACTAGAATACCTAGATATTTATTTATTTGTTTCTTAAATTACAAAAAATATAACAGTGATATAAGCAACAAAATAGACATTAAATATAATTTTACTACTGTTAGTACATTACGTCGACTGAAGTAGTTTTTAACATTTTATGATGTAGGTATATTTTTTGTAAATATCTTGGCATGCCCCTCTTATGACATACAAGCACGACAGTTGCTGCGTACAAAAAATAGTACTCGATTAGTTAAATTAATTTTACAAGTTCGTTAAACTGAAGTATACAAGATTTTAGTCAATAGCGTAATTGATCGAACAAATTAGAAAAAATTCAATTATTTTTTGTTTTCACTTAAAATATCTTGACTGAGTTGTTTAATTTTAAGGAAAAGACCATGTCTATTCACGTATGCACATCATAGTTCTGTTCCTCCCCTGTACATATCTGCGACCTCACCCCCATGCTTTTGTTATAACGCAATTTTTAAATCTATGTTTCTCACGTACTTGTTTATCGAAATAAGCAGTGAATGTCGAAATAGTGATTGTCCCATTATTAATATTTTTATTATTCAGTAAAAAATAAATTACTTGAAAAATAATGATCCAAGACCTACACGTTTGTTTGTTCGATATTCATATCGCTCCGTAATTTATCTGTCATAATAGTGGTTTTATTTGTTACGCAGGTGGAAGTCGCGGTTCAACACCAGAACAAGAAAGGGAAGGACGCTTAGGCACGTCTCCTCACATTAATAGGTTCCTAGCCAGAGAGCCCCCAGATGGCTGTGAAAAGGTCAATACGAAGTTCGTCGAAGACGTCAGGTAAGCATTTTATTCCAAGTAGATTAATTTCTTAATAGTTTGTATGATTTTATTGCGTTTGTAATGCTTAGGTTTATTTTTCCATGACATTAAAGTGTTTTTGTCTTTGGTAAACATTTTAATTAATTTAATAACATAAAAATGACAGGATAATCAAATATTTAACCGTTTGCAAAATTGAAACAAGTGCAAAATCTGTTTTCATCGTTTAGGTTCTATGTTAATAGAGAAAATGTTAAATGTTTCGTTTTTCTTGTTTATGATCTCCATTTTGTATCGTCAACAACTTTTTAGGGGTTAGATACTTTTTGACGTAAATGTTTCGAAACAGTTTTGTGATAGTAACGATACAGATTAAAATTAACAATACAATAAAATTAATTAAATATTGTTATTTATTGTGGATAAATGATCTATGTTGTAGTCAATTTCATTTAAATATTACCTGAGGAAACACTTGACAAAATGAATATCATTAAATAATGGCATTAAATGTCATAAAAATGTTTGCTGATGAATTATTCATACATTTAGTATTAGACATTCTAAAATAGAATACTTTAATTTTCATATTCTTATTTTATATCGTTTTTAATTTTATATTTAATTTATAATTATAACCTCCAAAATTTAGATTAAATCAAGAATTGTATTCAAACATTTCGTATTACATTATCTTACATAGCATCAGATGGTGACGGTCAAAGTTCAATGTGCATTATAACATCAATAATAACGATTTATTAAACATTAGAAATCAAAGACATTTTTGGTACAAAAGATAATTTTTAAATAACATTTAAGCGTTCTTAATGCTTATAAAAAATCTGTATTTTAATTATTTCACACGTGTAATTTTAATTTCTAGTCGCTACTTCGTTTGCCTTATGTAGTTGTTCCATTATCATCTCGCAAACTCTTTTTGTCAGTTATTTGTATCGTTAATAATAGTTTTACTGTAGAAAAATAAATTACACAATTTTGGCGCTATGTAATTGCAGTAACATAAGCTAGATTTTGGCATTTACTTTCAAATCTAATAAGTCATTTATATAAAGAATGAATAGTACATTGATCAACCTTGAGGAACTTAACGTACAATTTTTTCTGAAACATTGAAAAGATCTGAAATATATGGAAAGTTAGAATCTTTTTTAAAAATAATTATGAACTAATGTATCGAAGGTGTTGGCAAAGTCGATAAAGATTGTCAGACTTTTTATCTCGATCTCGATCCTGACTAAATAATATTGGCCTACGTTGTGACTACCTATCACCTGACTTGTAGACTGGTACAACAATTGCACGTTTAAAATGCGAGGAACAGATTTTGTTTGTAAAAAAAATTGTTTAGCTGCTGATTTTATTCATGTATTATTAAATCTTTAGTGACAACTCATAAAGTGCAACTGATCGTAGATTTCTTTTAATTTTAATACATTTTAAAAGAATTTAGTTTCTATTTAATCCAATATTGCGTTTCCTTTCTTCATTTTAATATTTGAATTTCACTTTACTTTCCCCATTTGATGCTATTAAAATAGGTATAACATTCCAAAGCTGATTCGATTATCGTGTACTTTATTTACTTTGTGTTTTTTCAACGTTTCCTTTCCATTTTTTATTTTGTAAAATTATTTCTTTAATTTTTGTAGGCTTTTTTTATTCTTCTTATTACACTTATTTTCATTGAAGAGCAATACCGAAATATATAAGCAAAATTAGGGAGATAAGTTTTCAATTAACAAGAACTTGTTTAATCCTTTGCGGCATAGTGGTACATACGTTGTACCACCTAGATTTATTCACATTTCCTTACTTTTCTCGCAAAATATGAAAGATACGAAGACGAAATCTTTTTTCATTTCCTATAATGAACTAATATAACTATAAAAAAAATCATTTGCTCGTTTAGTGTTATTATTATAATTGTTAATGACAAATAAAATTGAAAAAACGGCGGTTTTTTTCGAATAAAATCATTTTTGCAAACTACACAAGGTTTTCTTTTTACTACAGATTATATATGAGGGTTTTTGGGGTCGCTTATCCCGAATCCGACGTTAGTTTTACCAAATTCAAAATGGCGGATCCAATATGGCGGCCAACAAAATTTTAAAATGCCTTATTTTTAACAAAATTCGTTACTCACTAGTTTTCAGGATATCTGAATAGGAATCCAACGTTAATTTTGTCAAAACCATTGAATCCGGAATTTGAGAATATTATCCTCGGATTCGTAATCAGCGCTCCTGAAAACCCTCCAATATAAAATTTTCTTCAAATGGAGTCATTTGTAAAATGTTTGTCCGGCAAGTTTGATCTGTCATTTTTAACTTGGTAAAAATAATAACGGATAACATGAAGTCGTTTTCAAAATTTTGGATGATAAAATCGATTTGCCATTTTTAGTTTATTAAAACTAACGTCTGATTCGCAGTCAGCAACTTGGAAAACTCCCTACAAATTTCTTGTAACAACTTTCAAGCGAATCTGATGAATTGTGAAAAATTCGTCCACCATATTGAATCCACCAATTTGGATTTTCAAAATCTGGCTTCAAATTCGTAATCAGCGACCCCAATAATAAAACGAATAACAAATTTCAGCTATTTTTCATGTAAAGAAAAATGTATGCTGCAAAGGGTTAAATGTTAATCTCAAAAGTTACGTGATTATGACACCCGAAAAGTAATCTGTTGTAATTTTCATTACTTTTTATTACAGTAAGACCTCTCTTATTCTAATTGCCTTTCTTATTCTAATTGTCCAGCCCCTCTTATTCTAATCGTTCCCCCACAAGTCTTCTCCCACTATCACACGAAAAGTCAACAAAAAATATTGTCCATGAATCACAAGCTCGCAAGCAAAGTAAGTGGGAGTAAGCGAAAAATTAGAATAAGAGAGGTCGGCGCCATCTTGAAAAACTTTACTAATTAGAATAAGAGAGGTCCTACTGTATTTTTATGTACAGCAGGTGCTCGATTTTGTTTGCACTGTAAAAAATCGTATGAATTTCATAATGGCATGTAATTTCCATTGTCAAAAGTTGATAATATTACCATGTACAATATGAGCTTTTGTCTACGATGATCTAATGAATTTTACAAGGTTGGGTAAAATTACTACATTGGGCAAACAGAATTTACAGCGCACAGTGAAATTACTAGTTTAAACATTGGTTCATTATATTTTCACATCAATAGGAAAAATACATGATATCAATTAAGTAATTTAAGACTTTTTGACCGCATGAAAATAAATACATAGTTTCAATTTAGACGGTCACAAGATCAATAAAGAATGTAAATAAAGGATAATTTTAAGTGTTGAAGTGCACAAAGCGGCAACCTAGGGTGAAACGTTTTTTTTACAGTAACTGGCTTTTTATAGTAACAGTAACTTGCTTTCCACTTTCCCAATAGTAAAATAATTTTTTCTAGCTATACATAACTACAATAAGTTTTTATAAATGTAAAGTGATGAGTGTTACGAGACTCAAAACCATTCAAAACTTTTCGTATAACGCTGAAGTACAAGGAATACGGGACCTAGGCATATTTATTGATAAGAAATTGACCTTTTCAGACCACATAAATCAAGTTGTAGGAAAGGCATTACATAATTTAGGATTTCTGAAAAGGCAATGTGTAGACTTTACAAATGTATCAACGCTCAAAACAATTTACGATGCCTTAGTGAAATCAAAACTTATGTATGGGTTGGTTGTTTGGTCTCCCTTCTTTGATGTGCACAAAGTAAAAATTGAAAGAGTTCAGCATAAATTTTTAGCATTCTTAGCGTACAAGTTAAAATTAGAAAATCCGGCTCGAACACACGTTTACAGTGATATTGCGAAAAAATCTGAGATAAGTCACACCGATCCTACGCCAACACGTGTTTATTATTTAAAATCACTAATGGAATTATTTGCTATGACGAATTCAAATCGAATTTTGTCTATAGACCAGACATACACGGTTTGAGAAATACGAATATATTTCAATCTCGTCTATACCAAACGGAATACGGGCTGCATTCCAGTATTAATAGATTAATACGGATCGGAAATAATGGAAGTTGTCTGCCTTTACACGGAATCTCCTTTTCTCGCTTTAAAACATTAGCCAAAAATAAATATTTACGCAATTTTTGTTAAACATGTTTATTAATCTTACTTTATCGCAAAAAAAGTTTTGTAATACTTTGTTTTTACTTTTATTCTCTTTATCTTTTGTTATAAATATTAATATTATTTTATACAGAGGCAACATGTACCGAACAGATTATAATGCCCGTTTGTTGAAATAAATACAATACAATACAATACAATACAATTCAGTACAATTCAGTACAATCATGCACTAGTATTTCGTGACGCTTATTTTTAAAATTCTCCTTTATTTACATAACTTATTTATATTGTGACTGTCTAAATACACAATATCGTTGTAAAAACTCAACGATAATGGTAATATTTCATTTTAAAATTGTAATATTACATGAGATGGGTGGTAGTTTTATAGCGAGGAGCTGTGTAAAATTACTACTACTCTAAACAGCGTAGGTTCCATTTTCCCTACGTTCAGCGTGGTAGTTTTCATTACGATTTTTTACAGTACAGGCATACAGCATAATTTACATATCCGTGTAAAATTGTTAACTTTACGTGGAAACTTAACAAAAAAAAAGTGAATATAGGACAAAATTTCCAAAAATGAGAATCACAACAGATCTGTAAAGTTTATTTTCATTTTTGACAGCGTAAATGACAATGTCAGTGTTTTGGTAACATAATTTTAAAGAATGCACCGGAAACAAATGCATACGTAACTTTTAACTTGGTGACATTGTTTAGATAACTTTAATCGCAACTAATCGAATGTTGGAGTAATTATTTTTTGTTAGTGTTATATTGAAATATTTATAGATATATAATGAATAAATTCAATACCTAAAGTGAAATAACAAGAGGCTATATGTGGAGGTTAATGTATATTTAAATTTTAGAAATAATTTTTGACATACGTAATTGCAATGTATTGTATTTTTGTTCCGCAGGCGACCCATGACAGACCTGAGTAAACTCGATTACTGCTCGAAGCCTTGCGTAGCATTCCAGTTAAAGCCGAGCTTAGGATCGGCATTCCTGCCACTGCAGCAGACGATGGTCCCTAGTGCATCACCGTCGACGCACTCGTCACCCAACACCCCACCTCCGAATCCATAGTTCCAGGTGGATTGATACTGCGCGACGCGCGTAAACCTGATTGGTATATATTTAAATATATATATATAAAAGTGTGTATATTACATATGCGTGTACGCACTTGCGTATATATATGTATTTTTTCCTTTAAACATCATCGTGGCTAGAAAGTGAGTTTCTTCTACACAACAAACAAAAAAAAAAAACAAAAAACAAACGCAAATACCTTCGAACCGACCACCTCGTTTAAAAAGGCGATGGGACGTTACCGACGGAAGTAGCGCTGGCTCTCAGTTCTTCAGCTCGGCGGATTCTTCTTGGCCAATGTAACTTTACCTATTGCACCTAACGTAATACATAAAAGCGCAGATACGTGTTAAGAGTATTCGAATGTCCAGACAACCGAACGGAAGCTGGCGGATGATTGGAAACAATAGAAGCGAATACGAGGAACAATAATTTGTGATAACCGAAAGCAAAGGTTAGGGGACGGGTGGATAAATATTGTGTTCTACAGAATGAAGACTATTGATAATTGCGTATTCTAAATTTAGCGCTAAAGTGTCCTAAACAACTTTAGTTTTCTACGCAGGAATAAAATATCCAGAAAATGATAACCATGAGAAATAAGTATTGAATGTCGGAAGCATTAACGAGACATTACGCACATACCGACGAGGTGTTTGTATGCCGAGGACTGTACATAAAACGTACCCGTCTGAAGTGTCGACGAAAAAAAAAAAGCGTGTTTGGATTTAACCTCCTCCTCTTTTAACTTTACGATTTCGTACCAATCGTAATTGGATTTTCGCTCAATCTCGGCCATCAAGTAAATCAGCTGTGGATTTTTTTTTGACAACACTCGGGAGGGGGGGGGGGCCAATGGAAATGAAGTATCTCAACCCTGAGAAAGTTTCTTGTTTTTATCCGTATTAAGTTAAAGAAATCTGAGTATGTACAACCGACACGAGACACAAGTGTAAACGGATGGATGATGCTTATTTAGCGAATGAAGAACCCAGCGGATATGCGACAAGTGCAAGGGTGTACGCGACGACTGACAATATTAAGTATTGACGAGAATCGTTTTTAAGAGGATGCAGTAATGATGATTTTTTTTCGAACGAACCTACTATTCCCGCCATCTGACAACGCTGATTCCGCTCGGTCAGCCGACATTTTTTCACTGGGCGTCGATGTATTACACCGGGAAAATCGAGTGACATTACCAGTAGCTGAAGTACGTCGGAAGTATCGTGTATTATTTTTTTAGACTTTAGATTTGCAGTTCAATGTACTTGAGCGATCCCCAGTGAAAAATTGACAACTCCTCCCCTCGCTAGGCAGGATCGAGCTCTTGTCCAAGTTGTCGGTGACGATGGGACCGATGCTACACCCCTTAAAAATTGTTTTCAACGAGCGTTTTAGCCTTTGTTTTAATTTTAGTCTTTGTCGCACAAGTGCCAAACGTTCGACAGATTCCTTTCAACGATCTGGGTTACAAGTGTGTGTCATGTTACGTGCAGTCGTAACTAAGCCGCTGATTACTTTGCAATAAGCTATTATGTTAAACGTAGTGTTATATATAAATATATATATTTTTTTTTTGCTTCGGTTGAACGAGACTAAAATTAAAAAGAAAGAAACTGCAACCGTGATTGTATCCGTGGTGTACAATTGGTCTTGATATTCGGATTTTAGTTTTTAGCGCGCGAGACGTTGGACAGATCGAACTCTCTTTCGAGAGAGAGATCTGCGTCCAAGATTGTAGGTTATGTTACGCGTAGTCTTTTAAAACCGCAGGCTAGATTGCAATATATGCGATTATGTATATCGAAATAGAAAAAAGAAGGCGTCGCGTTCAATTTAAGGAAACGGTGGGCCGCATTCGAAATGTCGAACGCGGTATGTCGAATGCGAAATTTCGGGTTCGATATATCGAACGCTACGAATGCGACGCACCGACGGCGGATGTATTTGCTTTGAAAATTGAGACTAAAACTAAAACGGAGACTAAAGTATATTTATCGGGCGCGGGATTAACCGTGCGAACCTTTTATCGTAGGTACGACTAGACTCCCAACGACTCGAGAAAACAAAAAGAAAAAGAAAAACCAGCGAGATCCTTTCTGGTTCCCCCTCGTATAAATATTTGAGAGAAGTTAGTCACCCGACGAGTCAGGCTTAGTTTTTCCCTTTCGCCGATTACTGGAGAGAAAAAAAAAGAAATGAGGGAGCGGCAAGCAATTGATTACGGAGAGTATTTCGAGGCTCCGACAGGAAGGACGTTGACACAAATGTACCTGGGCAGCCCTGCTGGTCTTATGCTCTCTTTTTTCGCCAGAAAGAAACATATGCCTTAAGACGAAAGGAAACTGGCACGAAGGAACGCGTCTTTTTGGCCTTACCGATTTTTCTCGCGTGCGATACCGACGATCCTCGGTATCGAGAGTTATTTTTGGCATCGATGGTCGCTCCTGTCGGTAAGAAGGGAACGCAGTTTAAAAGAAACTAATAATAAATAAAACTTACAAAGTCGTTACCTTTCGCGCGCGCTGGCATTAATGCGTTCGTATCGTCGTTAGCTTTCGTTGTCAATTTTTGAGCCGCGTTTAAAGCAGATCGCGGAATTACCAGTCGGTCATGTAGGTCGTAGCAGCTAACGTTACCTATCGTGGCAAGAGAGATTTAGCTAAACGATGACCATTCGCGATTATTCTCGCAACATATCTCGAACTTAACGAAGACAAAAAAAAAAACTTGAAAGAAAGAAAGAAAAGGTCAAAAATGGAAAATAGTCTGAGCAGGTTTCAGAAAGCAACGGTCATTGTCAATTACACGTTTCATCGTTTAACTCTGGGACCGGGTCGTTTCGGACGCACGAAAGAGAATTGTGCCAAAATAGAGTCGAGGAATGCCTTGGATGCTCGACGGATAAAACCGACGACTCGAATTCGATGCTGACCTGTATGTCGGCCGCAGCGTCCTGGGGCTAAATCAAAAAATCTATCGACGGAAGGTCGAAGAACGTTCATCCATTTTAGATTCGACGCGCGAGTGTCAGCACATTGTAATTTCATTTCGGTTTCAAAGTCGCCTGTAGAGGAGCAAGCGTCGAAGTAGCCTTGGATTTGCATGTACGTGGGTGGAAGAAAGAACTCGCTACCGATTTTAGGGAGTTGTAAAGGGACGAGCCAAGGGATAAGAGAGAGAGAGAAAGATAATAAAAAAAAAAAAAAGAAAGTAACTACGTGCGAGAAAAAGTAATTAGAGTGGCAGAGGCAACCGAAGAGTGACCGGATAGTGAGCGATCTCATAAACCGAGTACGTCGTGGCCTTCTTCGCCCCTGCGAGACCCGTGAGCGTCAACATGATATACGGCTGTTTTCACACGATCAGTTGTATTATTATTATTATTATTATTATTAATGATTAATTATATTATTATCGATTACTACTATTATTTATCTTGGCGTATGTATTTGCTCCAATAGTAATTACGATAAGCACTTTTTTATTTTTATCACAAGTGTAAATGAGACAAAAAGAGTGTACCTTTTTATATTACTGTCAAGTCGTCTGAAATAAATAAAAAATTAAAAACTATCGATCACGGATCTTTTATTTTACCTAACGACGTTAATCCCTGCTTTTACGATTTCATTCAATTGAAAGTTGGGTTACGAATCCGTTATCAGATTTGTAATCGGCGAGCCAAAAAACGATTTTAAAACAAAAAATATTGACTTGGTGGCTCAGAGAGTTAGCTCAGAGACTTAACCCATTAAGGACGGGAGACGCACATATTTACGTTGATTTTCGACCTTCATTTTCAACAGGAAATAAGTTTAATATTGACTTGAAAATGACCAACCCTACCATTTTCGAGTATGCTCTTTCGATTGGCGTCGTCAAAATTGCATTTACATTGCTTTAAAAACCAATATGGCGCATTTTAAAAAAAAATGAACAAAATTTCGTGTATTTCGTTTTTTGTGAATTTTGTTTCGTATCAATAATGCTGCCGGATCGATGCCTTTCTGCAACCAAAATTGAACAAAATATATGAACTTCAACTATAGGAATTTTTTTGTTTTGCCCCGAATCAACCTAACCTCTTCAAAACGTCAATATCTCGAAAAAATAAACCTTATTCTATCAATTATGAACATTATCGATGAAATTCGTGTATAAACATTATCGCATGATTTTGAATTATTTCATGAAATATGGTCGGCCATATCGGATCCACCATCTGGAATTTTAAAAATCTAGCCTCAAATTCGCGATGAACAACCCCGTATACGCATTTTATCGCGATTTTGAAGCATTTTATTGCGATTTTGAAGCATTTTATTGAATTTCAGTCCACCATATTGGATCCGCCATCTTGAATTTCAAAAATCCAACCTCAACTCGCTGATCAGCAACTTCGAAAACCCCTGGACCTCCGTTTTAGTGAAAATAATACCACTAGAGATGCGAATTTCATCAATAATGTTCATAATTGATAGAATAAGGTTTATTTTTTCGAGATATTGAGGTTTTGAAGAGGTTAGGTTATTCGGGGCAAAACAAAAAAGTTCATATATTTTGTTCAATTTTGGTTGCAGAAAGGCATCGATCCGGCAGCATTATTGATACGAAACAAAATTCACAAAAAACGAAATACACGAAATTTTGTTCATTTTTTTTAAAATGCGCCATATTGGTTTTTAATGCAATTTAAATGAAATTTTGACAACACTAATCGAAAGAGCATACTCGAAAATGGTAGGATTGGTCACTTTCAAATCAATATTAATCTTATTTCCTGTTGAGAATGAAGGTCGAAAATCAACGTAAATTTGTGCGTCTCCCGTCCTTAATTGCATTATGAGAGTTTTAAACTTCATTTTTCGTATTAAGATACCTCAACTTTAATTTGAACAACAGAATTTCAAAAATTTTGAAGTCCCCGATTACCAAACTTCTCTCAGTGTGGGATAATATTCAATTTTCTTATGAAGTTGTATAAGATAAAAGACTAAAAATCATCAACCTTCCTTCACTCTTTATCCAGGCGTAGGACCGACAGATAATGGTCTGGCGAATTTAAAAACTGACTATAATAAAGTCATTGTTATTTGTTTTATTATTAACTATATGTAAGGGAGGTCGGGGTATTATTGGACACGGGGTATTGTTGAACAGCGTGATATTTTTCCCGTTTTTAACGCTTGGAGTCTCCATCAACTAGCATCGACTCGTCTTATCATAATCTCATTTTCTATTAAGCACTTGACCTATGTTGACGCATTGTTACCTCGCTATCATAAAATAAAATGTTGATGTTTGTAAAGTGTTTTTTTTACTTAGTGTTTTGGTCATTTTTATAACATTTTTCGAAGAACCAAGACAGGTAAATACATTTATAATATTCTTAGAACTATAAGCTTTTGACGCATATAAGAGTTTTTGATGAAATTTGCATTGCATTACTTATACGCCGACATTTTGTAAAAATGAGCGTTCGGGGTATTATTGGACACTTCTGTGATTCGGACACTGATGCGGAGGAAAATACTGATTTCTGCATAATTTTGCATGAAAAATATGCCCGGGAAAGAAAATCGCCGAAACTTGTGATCGAGGTGTTCACTTGAGTTGTGTCGGAGCAAACTGGAACACTTTCCCTTGCCTTGCTTTATTTTATTCATTGTAATATAGATATTCTTTCGGTTTCAATAATAAATAAACGTTTTCCAACAATCATTTTCATTTTTTTATCGATTTACAAGACTGTCCAATAATACCCCGAGGTTTTTTAAAATCTCAAAAACCAGCTGATACAGAATATAGAATTTTAAACAATTCGATCAAATTGCTGGTACAAAATGAAAGGTTATTTATCGTACCACAAAATCAAGCTTTGATATTTTGGAAAAAAGCAATTTTTTTTAGTTTCTGGACAAAATAAAAATGTGTCGAGAAATACTCCGACCATAACACATTAAAATGACATAGTGTTTGTCTTAATTTGTGGCGGTACTCGTTCTTGTTCGTCATGAGTAGTAAACAGTTCTATATCATTATAGTGTTATATGGGCATTATTCTAGAACTTTTAAACTTTGAGGTTGAAGAAAATTTCATTTTGTTTTAGGCACATTCATGAAATTAATTTTATTGGCTTTAGAATTGATCAAATGACAGGAAAAACCTTGCGTGACTCATTTATACACAATGTATTTTTTTTTAATGTAACATGTTACGTTACTCGTAAAATTAGTTTTTAGTTTTATAACGTTTAATATACGTAAAAAATTCCTTTCTTTTGCTTATGGCCTAATTTTTAGAAGCTAGTATATAAAATTAAACGTCTAGTTAATAGTTATTCAAATTTAAAATAATGGATTAAATATGGCAGACTATTTTTACAAAATTTCTTTGATTTTTATAAAATTTAATATGTTAGGGTTTTTGAGGCCACTGATTACAAATCCAAAGTCAGTTTTCATTAAAATTTGAAATCCAAATACATGATTTAACATTAAGGATACTCAAAAATTAAAACGATTTGTAAAGAATAATCATTTTATTATTGTCAAAAAGTGTGTTTTTTGTTGTATTAAAAAAACACAAAATTTATAAATACTTTAATAATACAGGAGAAAAGATCACAATGATTCCAAAATACTTAGAAGCTAAATTGTAGATGTGCCGTTAAATAATTTGATTTTTCAAAGTGAGTTTCGCTTGGAAATTTAAAGTTTGACGTGGTCGCATTTTTTATGTATAGGTGGCACACATTCGGGCAAAGGCTCAAATTACTTCTTATCATATAGGTAATGTACTCCTGTTGTGTGGTTTCTTAAAAACCAATGTGAAAAAAATTATCTAAGGTTGATTGCTAAATTGTCAACTATAAAAAAAGTTATCTCGCAAGTTTGAAGGTATATAATTTTATTCCTCAGTGAGGCACATCATTAAGTTAAGGATTTTTCATTTGTTTACATCCCCAAATACTTCCACAAAAAACCACAGACCATAAAAAAAAAGTTCAGTGTTAAAACTGAAAAAATGTAGTGAGTGTCGCGTACCAAAAACAGGCAAATTCACTACTTTTATTTACTCTCATTGTTTTCTACATATCTGTAATTAGTAATAAATACTTATTACATGTAAAACGAACAAAAATTTGTTGATCTGTCGTGTTGCAAAGTTATATTTAAAATTTTTAAGGTATCATAATGAGCGACAACATAAAGTTTAAAAATTCTAGAACAATGCCCATATACATCATTGTTACATAATTTTTCTAACTTCAGAATTTATAAAATTCGACAACAATTTGACATAAATGTTGGTTGGTGGATGTATATTTTTTACTGGCATAAGTGAAAGAAAACTTGTCTTTAATCTGTATTGCTCTTGAAAATTTGTTTTGCAATTTTTCTTTCATTTCATTCCAATCTCTCTGAGTGCAATAACAAAACTGCATACTTTTAAAATTTCTTTTTGCCCAGACATTAAATTCGGATGGTGTTGTTATTCCATCATTTATATACTTTGTAAACTTGGTCGTCTAGTGAATCGTTTAGGACGATACCGCCAATACCATCGCATGCACTTTTCCCGTGTGATGTAGCAAAAAAATGCCACACGGCGTCGATTTGAAAATCTTGAAAGTGCCATGCTAAGTTTATAAAATTCGGAAGTTAGACAAATTATGTAACAATAATGTTATATAGCACTATAATGATATGGAACTGTTTACCATTCATAACGAACGAGTACCGCCACAAATTAAGGCAAACACTAAGCCATTTGAATGTACGTATAGTTAGTAATACAAATGACAGTGACTTTATTATAGTCAACTTTTTAATGCGCCAGACCACTATGTGCCCGTCCTAAGCCTGGATAAAGCATGAAGGAAGGTTGATGATTTTTAGTCTATTATCTTATACAACTTCATAGGAAAATTGAATATTAAGTCTAAAATATATCCCAAAAGATAATAAAAAGTAAAATAATAAATACAGGGGTATACGGGTTGATCCTTTTGTCTATGCCAACCGGCTAATTGTGGATTCTTGAGTTCATTCTAAGTAACTTTTTCCGGTACCAAAACTGGATCTGAGGCTCAGAATTTAAGTGAAGAGCCATTGAAATTTAGAAAAAAAATTACTTTTTTTGCAATAACTCGGCTTCTTTTCAAGTTATTGCAATGAATGAGGGCTCATTTTTAAGCTTTTTTAAGCTCTACAATTCATTCCTGAGAACATTTGTGAATATTTCTGAAGTTATGGCCTCGAAAATGGCAAAAGAGGCCAATTTTTGCGGTTTTTCGCATCTAACTCATTTCGCAAAATAGCTAACAAAATGTCACACTACAGAAAGTTGTAGAGCGTGAAAAGTCAAGGAATTTGCCCCCTCATATGTTCGTTTTTAATGAAAATTGAGTCCGCGGGAACACTCTTAATGTCGTAGAATTGGTGACAAACCCACATCGTCAGTACCAAACGTGTTTGTCGGATTTTTATCAGTTAACAAGCCATTTTTAAAGAGTACTAAAATTTTCTTTCATGACATTAAAAAGGACAATTTTGCGTCCTTTTTTTATTCAGGTCCCAAAAAAATCACTTCATCACCTTACAGAGAAAATTGACTAAAATTGTTATAAATAATAAAAATTTGTTTATTGATTTTATACCATATAAATGTTTAGGTATTTTTCGAGCTTTTTTGTTTTAGAAGTTGTTTTCTCTATCGATTACAATTTTCACGTTACGATCGATTAAAAAATATTTCATTTCAATTTTTTCGTATATTCTTTTTGCAATAACTTTTAAACAAATTAATATTTTAAGCTCCAACTTGGCAGAAAGGCTTATCTTTCCACCTGCTACTAAGTATTCTAATGTAAAACAAAAAATATGAAACCCGACTCCAAAACGTGGATGATTTGGAATGCCCCTACAGTAAGGTGTGCGTTCAACGTCCCGTAAATCGAAAAGATATATAAAAACCGTAAATAAAAAATTAACCCTTTGCAGCATTTATCACTTTAAGACAGATATTCAAAATGGCGGATCTTGTACCTTACCCTATTGTATCCGTCATTTTTAATTTTTACGAATCTTTAATTTTGTGAGTATTTGTTTGAAGAAATGGGTTGTAACTTTTTTATATTGCTTCGGAGGTTAATTTCAAGGAAGAGATTTGAATGAGACTTCAAACTTTCGGAAATTTTAACTGAAATTTTTTTCAGCACATTTAAAAGATGAAGCATTGAAAGTTAAGAAAACATATTGGTTTTCCAGTATCAAAAGGGTTAAAAAGAAAACATCCCTCTAGCGCTTATAACTATAACTATTGTGAAATGCGTTTCGCGCTAGGATATCATTGTGCTCTTGACAAAATAAAAGCTGAGATGAAGCCTTTAAGCAAACGTAAGCTGAAGTAGGAAAACGTTTTTAACTGCAATGAGTTCGTTTTAGAACGTTATATTGTAGAATAATTTCAACAGAAATATTGAACAGATTTAAAAGTTGTTGAAAGTTCTTTACGAGTAACGCAATAATTTCTTCCTGTTCTATTTAAAACGAAGCTATAATATATAATAAGCGATAACTCTTTCAGAAGAATTTTGTGAAATATCACTATCATAAACTTGAGAAAGAACAGTATCTATATCAAAATTGGAAACATCTGTATCAAAAATAAAAATCTTAAATAAAATCTTGGAAATTGAATAAGAGGAGGTGAAATGCTTTTTTTAGTCGATCAAAACTTAATTGAGCTGAATCAGTCCATAAAAATTGTGTCTTTTCTCCTGTTAGAAAACGAAGCGGACGAGCAATAGTTGCAAAATCTTTAATAAACTTTCTTTAATAAGAACAAAAACCTAAGAAAGAACGAAAACTTCTTTTATTGCAAGGAATTGGCCAATTAGAAATAGCCGAAACTTTTTTGGGATCTGCTCGAATACCTTGATCTGAAATCAAATGGCCTAAATAAACTAATTCATTTAGTAAAAAACAACTTTTTTTTAATTAAGTTTTAAATTAGCGCCAGAAAGTCTAAAAAATACGAGATGTAGATTTTCAAAATGTTTTTCAAAAGCTTCACTAAAGATAATAACGTCATCAAGATAAACTGAGTATATTTTTCTTAGTAAATCTTTTAATACTAAATTCATTAGGCGATTTAAAGTACCTGGATCATTGCAAAGATGGAACAACCTTAAACTGCCAAAGTTCAGAACCTAAGCAAAAAGTTGATTTCTATCCACTCTGAGGAGCTACATTAACCTGACAATATCCACTAAGTCGATAGTTGAAAACAATTTGGAACCAACTAAAGTTTCAAGTCACTGACACCAATTGATGTATCTTCCAATTACTTTTATTTTTAGATTCTTTATTTATAATTTCGATTGATAAGTCGATTACACGACTGACTCAATGACAGCTTCTCGACGTCTGACATTACGCAACGCGTGAAGATGAAGGAATGAAGGATTCGAATACTAAATCTAAAATTATACGATCAAACGAACTTACCTAAGTGAAGTTCGATCGTAATTATACGACGGCTTCGTTCGAAGAGATTACAAATGTAGTTCCGCTACTCCAATGTTAAACTGCCACAAAATTAAGAGCCAAAATTTTAACAAACACATATATTACCATCTCTGTCAACTGTTTCTCGATTTCATACAGTTTAAAGTTGATTTAAAAATTGTCTTCAGTTCTTATTAAATTCAAAAAGAACTTTGGGGAGGGGACATACTGTGAGTAATAAAAATAACAATTAAACAGCATTTTCGGGTGGGTATGTAATCTCTTCGAACGAAGCCATCGTATAATTACGATCGAACTTCACTTAGGTAAGTTCGTTTGGTCGTATAATTATACTTCCTGCTTCGTTCTCGAGATTACAAATGTAGATATTCAGAGTTGACAATTTTTATAAAATAGTATTTGTGTCATTTTATATTATTGTATATGTAATCATAATATTGAAACTATTTTATTTTTTATTATTATGCCTCAAACTACGAACCTTTTGTTGGAATAAAAATTTGCTGAGGTGCTAAAAATAACTTTTTAGTATCTTTTTGTAAATCTGTTGTGACTTGTAAATAACGATGTAATGTATTTGCCAAGCACAGCATCGGCTTATCATGAAAAAATGGCATAATAAGGCATGGTTGCTTCGTTCCCACTTTAGAAGTTTTAATTAAAGCATTTATTCGAATTTCTGCTCCATTTTCTGAGAATGTGATAAAATCTATATCAATAAGAGAAAATGTTTGCCTCCTATGACCTGTACCCAATGCAAGTAAAACTAATTTTTCAGATAATTTTTGAAAATTAAGAGACTCAAGTGGGAACCACTCAGAAATTTGATCAAGGACAAGTTGAACATCCCAAGTTTTTGAATACTTGGGTCGATTAGGTTTCAACCTGTAAATACCTCTGAAAAAACGATTCATGTTGGAATCAGAAAATGTTTCTAAGGAAATCAGTGCTAATGCTGAATGCGTGTATTTAGGGTGCCATATGATGCACCATTGTCAAAAGATTCACTAAAAAATTCGAGTATTTTTTCAATCTTTTGATTGAAGGGGTCTAATTTCTGCGTATTGCAGAAAATCCACCAATGTTTTAGCACGTTGTCATATTGTTTAACAGTTGAATCTGCGAGAGAAGCAACCACTATTTTCAATGTGAATTCTGATAATTTTCTTCGTTGATAGCTCTCCCTGATAGCTGCCCGGCAACCAGGATAAGTGTTTTTGCAAGAGGATAAATCTGGGACCTACAATGAGGTAAGAGGTGTTTTGAATTAGGTGGAAATATTAAAAGCTCGACGACTAACAATTGTTGAAAAAGTGGAAACCATGGCTGAGCGGTCCACATGGGAACAATTCCAATTCCATAAGCCTTATTTGTTATTATTTTTCGTAAAGTTCTTAAAATCAACGAAAAAGGAGGGAAGGCGTAAAATTGTTTATCTCTCCAACTAACTGTAAAAGCATCAAATGCTACTGCGTCAGAATCAAAATTCCAACAACAGAAAGAAAGGCCTTTAGAATTAGATTTTGATGCAAACAAATCAATCGTGGGATTCGGAAAAGTTTGTAAAATCCTTTGAAATGCGTAATCTGCCAATTCCCATTCGGTGTCTATATTTCTAATCGTTGGTTCTCTATCCGCTTCGACGTTATCCTTTGACGCAATATGGGTGATTCTCCAAAAACAGGGCATTTTCAAGAATGAAAATTTTTTTGTCTAAGTTACTGTAAATTCGTTTTTTTTAATGGATTCTTGCTTATTAGCACCAAGTTAAGTTATTGTTAAAGTAGTCACGCTACAAAATTATTTTAAAGGAAAGGGGAAGACTTTTACTATGACGCATTTTCATACGGCTATATATATAAACCAACAATTGCTTATTAAAAACTTGAAAAAAATAACTCTAAAGAGTCAAAAACATAATGTACATATCTGATTTAGTGCATTTTTGTGAATAAATAAAAGTTATTTATTAAGTAATAATTAAAAAATTAAGAAAAACACATGAACTTTTGAATAAGTTTTAGACAAAATAAATTTATTAAAGTTAATATGTCGTTGGTTAGTAACTACAATGATAATATTATATTCATAATTTTAATAAACAATATTATTTCATAATAAACTTGATTCATAACGTTGTAACAAATATTGAAAACTTTTTTTCTTTCAATATGTTATTAATTAAAGTATATACAGTTCAATTTTGTGGTTTTTTTAAATTATATTTAAATAAATGTCTAAGAGGAAGAGAAATATAAACGTTATTTATGATTTGAAAAATATTTTCTGCTACGGGTTACACTTTGTTCTTGCTTCGTACCTGATACGCCAAATGTTTGGTAACGACAATGAAGGTGACGACAATGAAAATTTGTAAAAAAATCCAATTTTACATATTTTAAACAATAATAAACTAAAAAACAAATTACCAGTAATGTTTATTCCTTTAATCTTTAAGTTTTCATCGTTTTTTAATTGCTGTTTGTATCAAAATACCAAAATTAGGACGGGTGACGACAATTAATTTAATAAAAATACGTGGTATTTTTATACAGTTTTTACTTGTTCATGAGGTAAATATGTTTTCTTTTCAATTTTCTATAGAGGATTAGTAAAGTGTAGTATTTTTTCTTTGATTTTCTCATAAGTTTTAGTAAAAAAGTTAATTATTTCCAGTTCATTTATACCAGTTTACGCATTGTCTTTACCTCATAGAAATTTCCTAAGACATTAATATTTCAATAATTATAAGTATATATATTGATTTAATTAAATATTATACAGAGAGAAATTGTACAGTTTGAGCTACACTATAGAAATATTATTTGAATAAATTAAAATAATTCGGTTTCTTAATAGCGCTAATATTTTAAAGTTTTGAACTTAGAGGTTTGGACATATCAAAAATGCTACTTTTAGTCTTTAAATTTCATTTTACACCAGTTTTTTGTAACAAGAGTATTATTTTTTCAAATTAACATAGGCCAGGGATATTTATTTAACATTTCTATCCAAATTTAATAATTTATTGTCAAAGGTTTTGTAAAATATAACGTAAAGACACAAAAATGCCCTGTTTCCGGAGAATCACCCATATAAGATGCGTAAATCCAAATTCTTTTAACTTCACACTACTTCCAAATTGTAGTACTTAAAGAATTAAGATGTGGATTCCGAGTTCCGCCCATTTTATTGACATAAGCTATCGCGGCCGTATTGTCAATTCGTAATAGGATCTCACATTTATACGATTCCGAAGCAAAAGTTCTCAATGCCCAAAAATCAGCTAAAAGTTCTAGTCGATTAATATTGAATGATTTCTCATCTTTATTCCAAAATCCATGGGCAGATTCACCATTACAAAAAGCACCCCAATCTGTTTTTGATGCATCCGAAAAAATTTCTGTTTCAAAATTAAACTGACGTATTGGATTTCGTGACGAAGAAATATTATCACGAAACCAATAAAAATTAGGTAATAAAGATTTTTGAAGGAAAAATTGGGCATCATAATTACCACCAGCAATGAGCAATTCCTGGGATTTAATTCTCTCCAAAGCTTTAGTATAGCCCATGCCGTAAGGAACAGCTGGGCATCAAGAAACGAGACTCACAATAATTTCGGAGAATTCTTGAATTGTAGAAGAACACTTTCTCTTTAAGAAATCGTCTATTAAGCAAACCAAATGTTCTCGCTTTGGAATAGGTAATTCTAAAGTTAATGATTCCGAGTTTAATTCGAAATCTAAATTTTTTCTGAGGTATTGGTGAGCTTTTCTTAAAATTGATCACGAAACCTAAATATTCTAAAAGTTTTATCGAAGTCTCAACATTGTATAAACATTCTTTAAACGATTTACCTAGAAAAAGAAAATCGTCTAAATAAACTACCGATAAGAAACCTTTGTTTCTCAAATAACTAATAACTGGCTTCATGATTTTTGTAAAAATAAATAAACTAATATTCAGGCCAAAAGGTAGACAATTAACCTCGTATAATATGCCATCAAAAGAAAATCGTAAATATTTTCGATATTTTTCATCAATTGGAATTAAAAAATAGGCATCTTTTAAGTCCAAACTGGCCATATAACAATATTTGGTCATTAATTTACAAGCCGTTCTATGGTCTTCGATTTTAAAATGAGGTACTTCAATATTCTCATTTAATGATTTTAAATTAAAATTAAATCGTTTCGATTGATCTTTTTTATCGAATAAAAAGAACGGAGATAAAAATTCGCCGTTTAATGATTCGCAAGGACTAATTGCACCCATAATTAATAAGGAGTTGATCTCAGATTTACAGAAAAAAACCTTCTTTAGGTGTCCATTTTGGAGATTTTGATATATTCTCTGTATTCTGTAATCTCGAGAACGAAGCAGGAAGTATAATGTACAATTATATACAAATTCGAAATCCTTACACCATATTTTAAGTTACGAACTCTTTTTATATTTAAGATAGTTATAAATAAGATTAATAGTGATTGTTTATAAACTTACAATATGAAATTGTTAAGATTTATTTTGGTTATTATTACAGTACGAAACTTCAATAAAGTTATGGTGTTGATGGTGTTGATGTTGATGGTGTTCATTTTACTATTTAGTTCTACTAAGTTAAATAACTAAATTTAAGAAAATATCTAATAGAACTCACAACAAGTTTGAGGACTTAGCCAATTAACTCCTTATTATTTTAATTACTTAACGGTAGTTATTATAATGTATGGAATTCAGTTTAGGACCTATTAAATTGCTCACACTAGTTAAAACGTAGTCAAATCTACTAAGAATTCGTTCTGTATATATCTGCTTTTTATTCTAACTTCAACATGATATATTTTTAGTTTGAACTTTGAGTATTGTACACATAAAATTAAAAATACAATAAAGTTTTTTTTACAAATCTTTGATTATCAGATATAGCTATTAAACAAAATTAGTAACCCGCACTTTTTCTTGTTCTTCTGGCCTGCAGAAATAAGGTAAATGTACCCCAATAGCTTAGTAAAATATTAGCTTTTATTATTATGGATTTTAGAGAACAAAATTATGAAAAAATAAATTTTTTAATACAGGCCCCTTTTAGTTGTCTCTGAACATACTAAAACTCCCCATCGTAAGAGTGGGCTGCTTTTCGAGTTATGACGACGGAAATGGTAAAAAATAAGTATGGAGTAAAATTGCAGATAATATAAATATCTGCAATTTAATATTTTATTAGACTTTGTACGAACAATATTTGCCGAGATACTATTTTTGCAAGAAACGCGACATTTTGCTCGCTTGTTTATGGGTATAACTGTTTTTAATTTTATAATTAAAGCGTATACGAAAAGAAAAAATGCATAAGAAAAAAAATCATGATAAAATATTTAAAGACGTAGAAACGAGTTATAAGATAAAAATTAATAAAAAACTAAGAATATGCTAACTATTACAACTAACACAGTAAATTAATATCTTGTCGCCAAATACAACATCGTAGAAACTGAAAGAGTCTCAAAGAGAAAATAAGACGAGCCAAGAACTGAATAAATAATTAGTGATGACGATTAATATTAACACTAAAGAACATTATAAGAAAATAGTACAACTAAATATAACAAAACATGCGTATAACAATATGAACCGATACAACAATTATATTCATCAACGATTCCCACAATATTCCTTAGCTAAATAAATAAATTTCGATGGATACATTATAAATTGTCTAATACTAGGAGGAGGAGCAATTAAAATCTTGGCCGAAAAATATATAACGACACCGTTGAAAGCCAACTTATTTTCATTTATTACAAAAATTATTTTGTCATATTTTTAGAAATACAGAGGTGTCATAAGAAGTCAAATTGTCGATAATTCAATAATTATGATCATTCTTCTTATGTATTTATAATTAAAAAAAGTTATACTGAAAAAACAAGAGAACAAAGCGACTCTTTGATGCAGGATAAAAATTTCGCGTTTCTTGCAAAAATTCTATCTTGGCTTGACTATTATCCGTACAAACTTCAATAAAATATGAAATTGTACGTATTTATAGTATCTGCTATTTTGCTCCACACTTATTTTTACCTAACACTAATATTTATCGAGTTAATTCCGATAAACTGATTTTTTAACCATTTCTGTCATCGTAACTCGAAAAGCTACGCCCTCTAACGCTGAGGAGTTTTAGTATGTTCAAAGACAATTAAAAGGAGCCTGTATTAACCCTTAAAGCGCCATGGGGGTACTGGGAGACCCACACATAAATATTTCATTTTTTTTCCTTGTAAAGCTGCACTTTTACAGCATTTTTTTATCTTAAAGAGCTACATTTCAAGAGGCACAAGTTAACTTTTTAGGACAAAATATTGAAAATTGGTTGAGTTACGATTTTTTTTGTGAAAAACGTCTTTTTTGTATTTCATTTTTTATAAGCAATAATTTGTTTATCAAGATAACATATCTACGCGGTAAAGTGATACTTGGGGAGTATCCAGCAATTTTGTTGAGACGAAATAACGAAAACTGTCAGCGCAGGACGATATTATCTTCGGATTGGGGTCTCCAACGACCCCACATGGCGCTTTGTATTATTTTTATATAGGGTGTCGTTTTAATGGTTAAAAAGTTCAGTTTTTCGTAATTCTTTTCTCTAAAATCCAAAATAACAGCTAATGTTTTACTGGGCTATCGGGGTACATTTACCTTATTTCAGCAGGCCAGAAGAACAAGAAAAAGTGCGGGTTACTAATTTTGTTTAATAGCTGCTTCTGATCATCAAAGATTTGTAAAAAAAAATGTTATTGTATTTTTAGTTTTATGTGTACAATACTGAAAGTTCAAACTAAAAATAAATCATTTTGAAGTTACAATAAAAATCTAGATATACACAGAACGAATTCTTAGTAGATTTGACTAGTTTTTAACTAGTGTGTGCAATTTAATAGGTCCTGAACTGAATTTCACACATTATAATAACTACCGTTAAGTAATTAAAATAACTAAGCCAGTATGAAATTTAGGAGTTAATTGACTACGTCCTCAAAAATGTTTTGAGTTCTATTAGATATTTTCTTAAATTTAGTTATTTCACTTAGTAGAACTAAATAGTAAATTTTCTGGTGAAAAAAAAAATTGTTTCTTTTACTAGTTTCCCTTCAACTATTGAACGATAATGAATTGATAAATGAATTGATTAGATTTAGTGTATTAAACTTTATTCAAGTTTCGATAACTATCTTAAATATAAACCAGTTTGTAACTTAATATATATATATATATATATATATATATATATATATATAAATATATATATATATATATATATATATATATATATATATATATATATATATATATATATATATTTATTATGATTTTACTTACTGCTTTCACACAGGTGTCGTCTTTTTCTGTACAATCAATTTTTTATCATTGAATTCATTTTCTTTGGTTAAAAGTTATTGGCTATACAAAAAATATGCCACTCATGATTTATATATAATTTCGTTCGCTGACTACGAAATAAAAAATGTCCTGCGATTTTGGTGTTTCGGGGGCCATTTTGAAAAATTATCGACTGTGACTCCAAATGAAACATTTAATTCGAGTAAAAGTCCAAAATGCATTCGTTCGTACTGATTGCATCAACGATTGCGACGGATAGAAAATGGTTAATCGGATTTTTCGTCAGTGTTGGTCTAGATAACAAGGAACAATTTGAACAAATACATATTACGCTCGCTGCTGTTTTTTTTTATTTAACTTACCGAAACCATTTACGTAATTTTTTAAATATTAAACACAACTCGCAAACATACACATCCGTACGTAGCAAGCACAATTCATATATTCATTGTACGTCGAACAAATTTAACACTATTAAAGACGAGCACACCTTATACAAACATTAAATATTTAAAATCTGTGTGTATCAGATGTTTCATTCAGCAGTTTGAATACGCTAAAATATTAAAATACTTATCAGTAGCTCAGAATAATTCAGTTGCGTATCCACAGCGAACTTCTTTGTACATATTCTACAATATTTACAAAATAACATACAAAGACTAACTCTGACATAAACTTTCTTTGCTGAATGACAAGAAAGTGTATCAAATTCTACATGTAAATTCAATTACATTTTCGTAAAAATGCGTTCATATTATTTTAAATACACGAGAGAAATATTTAACAGAACGGTCGGTCGGGTGTGTAGATATGCAGTAATTAAACTTAAATTATAAACTATCGGTAATAACTTGTACAATCAGGCATGTACAGTAGAGTCCTTATAGTTCCGAATTAGAACCGACCAGTTTCATTGAGCATGGTCTGCAGTAGGAAAGTTACCGATTAAACACCACATCTTTTTCTTTCTTATTTACTTCTATGATCGTCGTATCTGGTTTAAACCTGCATCCGTTTTCCAGAGAGAGGAAATATACGATATGCAAGCGCATACCTAGTTACATCTGAAGTATAGTCAAATGGGAAGTACAAAGAAATAATTTCTATCAAGTAAGATCTTCTTTTCAATCCACCTCAATCTGAAACAAAATAATCATTATAAAATCATATAAAGTAGATAAAATTTGAACATTTCAGAATGAGATTTCCTAGGTTAACTGTTTTATGATCGATAAGTCTGTGTGAACCTCAAAACCCTCCTTACCCCATTAAGGCCTAAACGGACACATTTTGAGCACCAGTTTAAACGTCGATAATTTGCATATAAAAGCATTTGGAAAAATTTTACTCCCATTATTTCTGACGTAAAATTGTATGCTCTTTCAGAATCTTTCAATAAAATTTCGATAAAATGAAAAGCAAAAAAGTTATACACGTTTTTTTGTTAAAAAACATGGTTTTTAAACATTTATTGTTTATTCTAACGTCACTTTCACCTCGAAATTGGTTTGGGAAACACGTCTAAGGTGAAAATATCGCATCCATGGATCCTTAGGATTAAAACGTACCATGTTCTAATTTGAATTTCAAGATGTCGACTCCCAAAATGGCGCCTAGAAGCTCAAAAATCTTTTTAAAACTTAACAAATTTTTTTCTTAAAAACTGTAGACTTTAGAGAACATTTTCTAAGAACAAAAATATCTTAGAACTGGTTAAAGAACCTTCTCAAATTTTATCACAATGTATTGATACACTTTTTGGTTTTTTGAAAATTAAAAAAATTAAAATTAAAAAAAAAATTCATTTAAAAAATCTGAAAAAATTTGAGAAGCTTCTTTAACCAATTCTAAGATATTTTTATTCCTAACAGATTTTCTCTAAAGTCCATATTTTTCAAGGAAATAAATTATTAAACTTTTCTAGATTTTAAGACTCATAAGTTTATTTCCTTGAAAAATATGGACTTTAAAGAAAATCTGCTAAGAATAAAAACGTCTTAGAATTGGTTAACGAAGCTTCTCAAATTTTTTCAGATTTTTTAAATGACTTTTTTAAAAATTTCGATTTTCTAATTTTCAAAAAACCACAAAGTGTATCAATACATTGTGATAAAATTTGAGAAGGTTCTTTAACCAATTCTAAGACATTTTTGTTCTTAGCAAATTTTCTCGAAAGTCTATAGTTTTCAAGAAAAAAATTTGTTAAGTTTTACAAAGATTTTTGAGCTTCTAGGTGCCATTTTGGAAGTTGCCATCTTGAAATTCAAATTAGAACACGGTAGGTTTTAATCCTAAGGACGCGATATTTTCACCTTAGACGTGTTTTCTAAACCAATTTCGAGGTGAAAGTGATGTTAGAATGAAAAATAAATGTTTAAACACCATGTTTTTTTAACAAACAAACGTGTATAACTTTTTTGCTTTTCATTTTATCAAAATTTTATTGAAAGATTCTGAAAGAGCATATAATTTTACGTCAGAAATAGTGGGAGTAAAACTTTTCCAAATGCTTTTATATGCAAATTATCGACGTTTAAACTGATGCTCAAAATGTGTCCGTTTAGGCCTTAATGGGTTAAAGGCCCTTCTCTTTTCTTTGAAAATAATTCCGTTGCTTATGACCGAGAAAATCTCTATCTGAAGTGACCGATAGGGTAATAGGATCTCCAGTACCTAAATTCCTCTCCTTTGAGCTTAATCGCCGCTACGAACTCATTAATTGTTCATACACGTGCTTTGCGATTATCGCAGAGGCCGCCGCATGACTCGAGCACACATTTAGAGCTGAGCGACCTGCAGCGTTCATCTTATTCACATGAGCACCATGTTTCAATAAACATCTGAGAACCTCCAATGCGTCACGTTCAATGTGGTGGGCTTGTTTACGATCCTTACGTTTCATTTGAACAAAAGAATTTAATTGCTCAGCAACAATATGAATCGGTGTACGCTTAAAATCATCAACATGATTTACATTCAACCCTTTGTCAATGAGAGCTCGAGAAAGCGTGTATTTGCCGCCTAACAAAGCAATCATCAATAACGATGTATTGTGGGCATCAACGCCTTCAAGAGTGGGGTTATTTTTAAAAACTCTCATCAAGAATTCTTCGTCCCAGCCCAAAACGACTGCCATCCAGAAGAATGTAGATCCGAAGACATCGCGGACGTTTATGTTAACGTTGTATGCAAGAAACGCCATAAGTGCGGATCTGCTTCGTGTTCCCAAAGCAATGTGCAACGCACCGGTTACTTTCAAAAGATCTGTTCCTTTTTTTACCAAAAAATGAACCATCGCGGGTTCGTCCATTATAAGAGCATAGCAAAGAGGAGTTCGCAAAGAAAAGTCGAGTACTGAAATTTCACTTCCATTCCGAAGGAAATAGTCCACAACAGGAATGTGACCGTGCAGAGCTGCGAAATGAATTGGCATCATTCCCTCATCATCAAAGGCATGTAGGTTAGCCTTTGCATCCAGAAGACATTTCACAACATTCAGATTTCCAAATTGTGCAGCAATGTGCAGTGGCGTTCTACGTTGATGGTCGGAGATGTCGACATTAGCATTAGATTCCACCATAAACATTACGACCTTTTCATAATCGAAGCTAGTTGCTAAATGTAGAGGTGATCCTTCGGAAGATTGAAACTCGATATCACCACCAGCATCCATCAATATCTGAAGCATTTCAATAATTACATCTTGCAGAACTTCATGGTCGCAAGGCTCAGAGGGTCTGTATTCCAATGCCGCTATCATAGCTGTTTTACCCTGGGAATCCAGTTGGTTTGGACTGTAATCAGCCTCTAGAATGTCAGCCAACAGATCCAGTCGGCCTTGTCTGCAAATAACTTGCAAGGGAAACCGCAGTACTTCACAAGTTAACTCTTTCTTGACGTTCTCAGTTTCACCTCCGTTCTTAATTTTAGCATTGTTGCTCGCTTCATCGACGTTTTCAATTTGATCCTCTTTCCCAGTTTCATCCTTGTTCTCAATTTCGTCTTCGGTCTCGGTTTCATCCTCGCTCTCGGTTTCATCCTCGCTCTCGGTTTCATCATTGTCCTTATTTTGATACTTCTCCATAACTTTACGCTCGTAATAACGTTTGAACTTGTCCATAATTTCTTTCTCTTCCTTCTGTTTATTCTTGTCCACAGTTTCACACAACTGACTTGTATACTTGCCTCTAATTTCATCATCATCCTCACTTTTATACTTGTCCACAATGTCATCGTCATACTCCCCCCCCCCCACCCCCCCCCCCCCCCACCCCCCCCCCCCCCCACCCCCCCCCCCCCCCACCCCCCCCCCCCCCCACCCCCCCCCCCCCCCACCCCCCCCCCCCCCCACCCCCCCCCCCCCCCACCCCCCCCCCCCCCCACCCCCCCCCCCCCCCACCCCCCCCCCCCCCCACCCCCCCCCCCCCCCACCCCCCCCCCCCCCCACCCCCCCCCCCCCCCACCCCCCCCCCCCCCCACCCCCCCCCCCCCCCACCCCCCCCCCCCCCCACCCCCCCCCCCCCCCACCCCCCCCCCCCCCCACCCCCCCCCCCCCCCACCCCCCCCCCCCCCCACCCCCCCCCCCCCCCACCCCCCCCCCCCCCCACCCCCCCCCCCCCCCACCCCCCCCCCCCCCCACCCCCCCCCCCCCCCACCCCCCCCCCCCCCCACCCCCCCCCCCCCCCACCCCCCCCCCCCCCCACCCCCCCCCCCCCCCACCCCCCCCCCCCCCCACCCCCCCATACAATTATATACAAATTCGAAATCCTTACACCATAATTTAAGTTACGAACTCTTTTTATATTTAAGATAGTTATAAATAAGATTAATAGTGATTGTTTATAAACTTACAATATGAAATTGTTAAGATTTATTTTGGTTATTATTACAGTACGAAACTTCAATAAAGTTATGGTGTTGATGGTGTTGATGTTGATGGTGTTCATTTTACTATTTAGTTCTACTAAGTTAAATAACTAAATTTAAGAAAATATCTAATAGAACTCACAACAAGTTTGAGGACTTAGCCAATTAACTCCTTATTATTTTAATTACTTAACGGTAGTTATTATAATGTATGGAATTCAGTTTAGGACCTATTAAATTGCTCACACTAGTTAAAACGTAGTCAAATCTACTAAGAATTCGTTCTGTATATATCTGCTTTTTATTCTAACTTCAACATGATATATTTTTAGTTTGAACTTTGAGTATTGTACACATAAAATTAAAAATACAATAAAGTTTTTTTTACAAATCTTTGATTATCAGATATAGCTATTAAACAAAATTAGTAACCCGCACTTTTTCTTGTTCTTCTGGCCTGCAGAAATAAGGTAAATGTACCCCAATAGCTTAGTAAAATATTAGCTTTTATTATTATGGATTTTAGAGAACAAAATTATGAAAAAATAAATTTTTTAATACAGGCCCCTTTTAGTTGTCTCTGAACATACTAAAACTCCCCATCGTAAGAGTGGGCTGCTTTTCGAGTTATGACGACGGAAATGGTAAAAAATAAGTATGGAGTAAAATTGCAGATAATATAAATATCTGCAATTTAATATTTTATTAGACTTTGTACGAACAATATTTGCCGAGATACTATTTTTGCAAGAAACGCGACATTTTGCTCGCTTGTTTATGGGTATAACTGTTTTTAATTTTATAATTAAAGCGTATACGAAAAGAAAAAATGCATAAGAAAAAAAATCATGATAAAATATTTAAAGACGTAGAAACGAGTTATAAGATAAAAATTAATAAAAAACTAAGAATATGCTAACTATTACAACTAACACAGTAAATTAATATCTTGTCGCCAAATACAACATCGTAGAAACTGAAAGAGTCTCAAAGAGAAAATAAGACGAGCCAAGAACTGAATAAATAATTAGTGATGACGATTAATATTAACACTAAAGAACATTATAAGAAAATAGTACAACTAAATATAACAAAACATGCGTATAACAATATGAACCGATACAACAATTATATTCATCAACGATTCCCACAATATTCCTTAGCTAAATAAATAAATTTCGATGGATACATTATAAATTGTCTAATACTAGGAGGAGGAGCAATTAAAATCTTGGCCGAAAAATATATAACGACACCGTTGAAAGCCAACTTATTTTCATTTATTACAAAAATTATTTTGTCATATTTTTAGAAATACAGAGGTGTCATAAGAAGTCAAATTGTCGATAATTCAATAATTATGATCATTCTTCTTATGTATTTATAATTAAAAAAAGTTATACTGAAAAAACAAGAGAACAAAGCGACTCTTTGATGCAGGATAAAAATTTCGCGTTTCTTGCAAAAATTCTATCTTGGCTTGACTATTATCCGTACAAACTTCAATAAAATATGAAATTGTACGTATTTATAGTATCTGCTATTTTGCTCCACACTTATTTTTACCTAACACTAATATTTATCGAGTTAATTCCGATAAACTGATTTTTTAACCATTTCTGTCATCGTAACTCGAAAAGCTACGCCCTCTAACGCTGAGGAGTTTTAGTATGTTCAAAGACAATTAAAAGGAGCCTGTATTAACCCTTAAAGCGCCATGGGGGTACTGGGAGACCCACACATAAATATTTCATTTTTTTTCCTTGTAAAGCTGCACTTTTACAGCATTTTTTTATCTTAAAGAGCTACATTTCAAGAGGCACAAGTTAACTTTTTAGGACAAAATATTGAAAATTGGTTGAGTTACGATTTTTTTTGTGAAAAACGTCTTTTTTGTATTTCATTTTTTATAAGCAATAATTTGTTTATCAAGATAACATATCTACGCGGTAAAGTGATACTTGGGGAGTATCCAGCAATTTTGTTGAGACGAAATAACGAAAACTGTCAGCGCAGGACGATATTATCTTCGGATTGGGGTCTCCAACGACCCCACATGGCGCTTTGTATTATTTTTATATAGGGTGTCGTTTTAATGGTTAAAAAGTTCAGTTTTTCGTAATTCTTTTCTCTAAAATCCAAAATAACAGCTAATGTTTTACTGGGCTATCGGGGTACATTTACCTTATTTCAGCAGGCCAGAAGAACAAGAAAAAGTGCGGGTTACTAATTTTGTTTAATAGCTGCTTCTGATCATCAAAGATTTGTAAAAAAAAATGTTATTGTATTTTTAGTTTTATGTGTACAATACTGAAAGTTCAAACTAAAAATAAATCATTTTGAAGTTACAATAAAAATCTAGATATACACAGAACGAATTCTTAGTAGATTTGACTAGTTTTTAACTAGTGTGTGCAATTTAATAGGTCCTGAACTGAATTTCACACATTATAATAACTACCGTTAAGTAATTAAAATAACTAAGCCAGTATGAAATTTAGGAGTTAATTGACTACGTCCTCAAAAATGTTTTGAGTTCTATTAGATATTTTCTTAAATTTAGTTATTTCACTTAGTAGAACTAAATAGTAAATTTTCTGGTGAAAAAAAAAATTGTTTCTTTTACTAGTTTCCCTTCAACTATTGAACGATAATGAATTGATAAATGAATTGATTAGATTTAGTGTATTAAACTTTATTCAAGTTTCGATAACTATCTTAAATATAAACCAGTTTGTAACTTAATATATATATATATATATATATATATATATATATAAATATATATATATATATATATATATATATATATATATATATATATATATATATATATATTTATTATGATTTTACTTACTGCTTTCACACAGGTGTCGTCTTTTTCTGTACAATCAATTTTTTATCATTGAATTCATTTTCTTTGGTTAAAAGTTATTGGCTATACAAAAAATATGCCACTCATGATTTATATATAATTTCGTTCGCTGACTACGAAATAAAAAATGTCCTGCGATTTTGGTGTTTCGGGGGCCATTTTGAAAAATTATCGACTGTGACTCCAAATGAAACATTTAATTCGAATAAAAGTCCAAAATGCATTCGTTCGTACTGATTGCATCAACGATTGCGACGGATAGAAAATGGTTAATCGGATTTTTCGTCAGTGTTGGTCTAGATAACAAGGAACAATTTGAACAAATACATATTACGCTCGCTGCTGTTTTTTTTTATTTAACTTACCGAAACCATTTACGTAATTTTTTAAATATTAAACACAACTCGCAAACATACACATCCGTACGTAGCAAGCACAATTCATATATTCATTGTACGTCGAACAAATTTAACACTATTAAAGACGAGCACACCTTATACAAACATTAAATATTTAAAATCTGTGTGTATCAGATGTTTCATTCAGCAGTTTGAATACGCTAAAATATTAAAATACTTATCAGTAGCTCAGAATAATTCAGTTGCGTATCCACAGCGAACTTCTTTGTACATATTCTACAATATTTACAAAATAACATACAAAGACTAACTCTGACATAAACTTTCTTTGCTGAATGACAAGAAAGTGTATCAAATTCTACATGTAAATTCAATTACATTTTCGTAAAAATGCGTTCATATTATTTTAAATACACGAGAGAAATATTTAACAGAACGGTCGGTCGGGTGTGTAGATATGCAGTAATTAAACTTAAATTATAAACTATCGGTAATAACTTGTACAATCAGGCATGTACAGTAGAGTCCTTATAGTTCCGAATTAGAACCGACCAGTTTCATTGAGCATGGTCTGCAGTAGGAAAGTTACCGATTAAACACCACATCTTTTTCTTTCTTATTTACTTCTATGATCGTCGTATCTGGTTTAAACCTGCATCCGTTTTCCAGAGAGAGGAAATATACGATATGCAAGCGCATACCTAGTTACATCTGAAGTATAGTCAAATGGGAAGTACAAAGAAATAATTTCTATCAAGTAAGATCTTCTTTTCAATCCACCTCAATCTGAAACAAAATAATCATTATAAAATCATATAAAGTAGATAAAATTTGAACATTTCAGAATGAGATTTCCTAGGTTAACTGTTTTATGATCGATAAGTCTGTGTGAACCTCAAAACCCTCCTTACCCCATTAAGGCCTAAACGGACACATTTTGAGCACCAGTTTAAACGTCGATAATTTGCATATAAAAGCATTTGGAAAAATTTTACTCCCATTATTTCTGACGTAAAATTGTATGCTCTTTCAGAATCTTTCAATAAAATTTCGATAAAATGAAAAGCAAAAAAGTTATACACGTTTTTTTGTTAAAAAACATGGTTTTTAAACATTTATTGTTTATTCTTACGTCACTTTCACCTCGAAATTGGTTTGGGAAACACGTCTAAGGTGAAAATATCGCATCCATGGATCCTTAGGATTAAAACGTACCATGTTCTAATTTGAATTTCAAGATGTCGACTCCCAAAATGGCGCCTAGAAGCTCAAAAATCTTTTTAAAACTTAACAAATTTTTTTCTTAAAAACTGTAGACTTTAGAGAACATTTTCTAAGAACAAAAATATCTTAGAACTGGTTAAAGAACCTTCTCAAATTTTATCACAATGTATTGATACACTTTTTGGTTTTTTGAAAATTAAAAAAATTAAAATTAAAAAAAAAATTCATTTAAAAAATCTGAAAAAATTTGAGAAGCTTCTTTAACCAATTCTAAGATATTTTTATTCCTAACAGATTTTCTCTAAAGTCCATATTTTTCAAGGAAATAAATTATTAAACTTTTCTAGATTTTAAGACTCATAAGTTTATTTCCTTGAAAAATATGGACTTTAAAGAAAATCTGCTAAGAATAAAAACGTCTTAGAATTGGTTAACGAAGCTTCTCAAATTTTTTCAGATTTTTTAAATGACTTTTTTAAAAATTTCGATTTTCTAATTTTCAAAAAACCACAAAGTGTATCAATACATTGTGATAAAATTTGAGAAGGTTCTTTAACCAATTCTAAGACATTTTTGTTCTTAGCAAATTTTCTCGAAAGTCTATAGTTTTCAAGAAAAAAATTTGTTAAGTTTTACAAAGATTTTTAAGCTTCTAGGTGCCATTTTGGAAGTTGCCATCTTGAAATTCAAATTAGAACACGGTAGGTTTTAATCCTAAGGACGCGATATTTTCACCTTAGACGTGTTTTCTAAACCAATTTCGAGGTGAAAGTGATGTTAGAATGAAAAATAAATGTTTAAACACCATGTTTTTTTAACAAACAAACGTGTATAACTTTTTTGCTTTTCATTTTATCAAAATTTTATTGAAAGATTCTGAAAGAGCATATAATTTTACGTCAGAAATAGTGGGAGTAAAACTTTTCCAAATGCTTTTATATGCAAATTATCGACGTTTAAACTGATGCTCAAAATGTGTCCGTTTAGGCCTTAATGGGTTAAAGGCCCTTCTCTTTTCTTTGAAAATAATTCCGTTGCTTATGACCGAGAAAATCTCTATCTGAAGTGACCGATAGGGTAATAGGATCTCCAGTACCTAAATTCCTCTCCTTTGAGCTTAATCGCCGCTACGAACTCATTAATTGTTCATACACGTGCTTTGCGATTATCGCAGAGGCCGCCGCATGACTCGAGCACACATTTAGAGCTGAGCGACCTGCAGCGTTCATCTTATTCACATGAGCACCATGTTTCAATAAACATCTGAGAACCTCCAATGCGTCACGTTCAATGTGGTGGGCTTGTTTACGATCCTTACGTTTCATTTGAACAAAAGAATTTAATTGCTCAGCAACAATATGAATCGGTGTACGCTTAAAATCATCAACATGATTTACATTCAACCCTTTGTCAATGAGAGCTCGAGAAAGCGTGTATTTGCCGCCTAACAAAGCAATCATCAATAACGATGTATTGTGGGCATCAACGCCTTCAAGAGTGGGGTTATTTTTAAAAACTCTCATCAAGAATTCTTCGTCCCAGCCCAAAACGACTGCCATCCAGAAGAATGTAGATCCGAAGACATCGCGGACGTTTATGTTAACGTTGTATGCAAGAAACGCCATAAGTGCGGATCTGCTTCGTGTTCCCAAAGCAATGTGCAACGCACCGGTTACTTTCAAAAGATCTGTTCCTTTTTTTACCAAAAAATGAACCATCGCGGGTTCGTCCATTATAAGAGCATAGCAAAGAGGAGTTCGCAAAGAAAAGTCGAGTACTGAAATTTCACTTCCATTCCGAAGGAAATAGTCCACAACAGGAATGTGACCGTGCAGAGCTGCGAAATGAATTGGCATCATTCCCTCATCATCAAAGGCATGTAGGTTAGCCTTTGCATCCAGAAGACATTTCACAACATTCAGATTTCCAAATTGTGCAGCAATGTGCAGTGGCGTTCTACGTTGATGGTCGGAGATGTCGACATTAGCATTAGATTCCACCATAAACATTACGACCTTTTCATAATCGAAGCTAGTTGCTAAATGTAGAGGTGATCCTTCGGAAGATTGAAACTCGATATCACCACCAGCATCCATCAATATCTGAAGCATTTCAATAATTACATCTTGCAGAACTTCATGGTCGCAAGGCTCAGAGGGTCTGTATTCCAATGCCGCTATCATAGCTGTTTTACCCTGGGAATCCAGTTGGTTTGGACTGTAATCAGCCTCTAGAATGTCAGCCAACAGATCCAGTCGGCCTTGTCTGCAAATAACTTGCAAGGGAAACCGCAGTACTTCACAAGTTAACTCTTTCTTGACGTTCTCAGTTTCACCTCCGTTCTTAATTTTAGCATTGTTGCTCGCTTCATCGACGTTTTCAATTTGATCCTCTTTCCCAGTTTCATCCTTGTTCTCAATTTCGTCTTCGGTCTCGGTTTCATCCTCGCTCTCGGTTTCATCCTCGCTCTCGGTTTCATCATTGTCCTTATTTTGATACTTCTCCATAACTTTACGCTCGTAATAACGTTTGAACTTGTCCATAATTTCTTTCTCTTCCTTCTGTTTATTCTTGTCCACAGTTTCACACAACTGACTTGTATACTTGCCTCTAATTTCATCATCATCCTCACTTTTATACTTGTCCACAATGTCATCGTCATACTGACTCTTACGCTTGGACACAGTTTCATGCTCGTGCTGATTTGGATACTTGCCCGCAATTTCATACTCGTCCTCACTTTTGTACTTCTCTCCATTATCATGTAAGCTCATGTTTGGACATTCGGAATCTTCAGATTCCTCGGTATCACTCAAATCCTCAGCTCCAAAAAGTTGTAAATAAACCTTTTTCATAGCTTCACTTGTCACTTCCGCTTCACGTTTCTTTTTCGCGACAGGCTTGGTTTTGGGGCCTTGCCTTTCATCTTTATGTACCTTTTGGGTTTCTGAAACAACGTCACGTTTCCTGCCATTTGTAACATTTTGGCATTGTTTATCGTTGACATTTATCTTATTGGGTTTTCGATTTTCGTCGTTATTTTTGCTAACAAGAAGCTTTTTTTTTTCTCCGTCTACTGGACATTTACTTACTACAGTTTCATGTAAATCTTGTGTTGCCCTGGGATTATTTTTCACGATTTGCTTGATTTCAGTAGATTGCTTTTTTTTGTTCTGTACCTTTTGGACAATATCAGGATGGTTGTCATTTGCAACACCTCGACATTTTTTCTCATTGACATCTTTCTTCTCGGGTTTTGGTTTCTCCTCTTCATTTTTTTCCTTAATAATGGCTACCTTTTCATTAGTTATTGGACATTTACTGACTGCATTTTCTTGCAAGACTTGTTTGATTTTGAGATTCTTTGTCACGACAGGCATCGTTTCGGTACATTGCTTCTCTTTGCTCTGTATCTTTTGGGTGTCTGAAACAATTTTACATTGAATGTCCTTTACAACATCTTGGCATTGTTTCTCATTGACGTTTTTGTTATCGGAATTTCTTTTCACCTCTTTATTTTTTTCCTTAAGAATCGGCTTCTTTCCTTCAATCGTTGGACATTTATCGACTGTAGTTTCTTGTAGGGCTTGTTTAATCCTCGGAATCTTTTTCCCGATAGGCTTAGTTTTGTTACATTGACTTTCTTCTTTAGGTGCATTTTGGGCATCTAAAGCAATCTCACGTTGAATTTCCTTTACAGCAACTTCACATCCTTTCTTATTGGAATTCTTTTTATCGGGATTTCTTTTTTCCTCATTTTTTTCTTCCAGAATCGGTTTCTTTTCCTCAATTGTTGGATATTTACGGATTGTAGTTTCTTGCGAGACTTGTTTAACCTTCGAAATCTTTTCCCCGATTGGCTTGGACTCAGTACATTGTTTTTCTTTGTTCTGGACATTTTGGACAATGTCAGGATGGTTGTCATTTGAAACATCTTTCTTTTCCGGTTTTGGTTTCTCCTCTTTATTTTTTTCCTTAATAATGGCTTCCTTTTCATCAGTTATTGGACATTTATAGACTGCAGTTTCCTGTAAGACTTGTTTAGTCTTGGGATTCTTTGTCACGACAGGCATCAACCCGATACATTGCTTCTCTTTATTCTGTACCTTTTGGGTGTCTGAAACAATTTCACATTTAATGTCTTTTGCAACATCCTGGCATTGTGTCTGATTGATACTTTTCTTTTCGAGATTTTTTTCCTCCTCTTTATTTTTTTCTTTTAAAATCGACTTGTTTTCCTCAATTGTTGGATATTTACAGACTGTACTTTCTTGTAAGACTTGTTTGATAATGGGAATTTTCTTCAAGATAGCGTGGGTTTCAGTACGTTGCCTTTCTTTGCGCTGTACCTTTTGGGCATCTAAAGCCATCTCATGTTCAATTCCCTTTACAATAGCTTGCCATCCGGTCATAGTGACATTCTTCTTAACTGGATTTCTTTTCTTCTCTTTATTTTTGTCTGTAAGAATCGGTTTCTTTTCTTCGATTATTGGGTATTTGCAGACTGCAGTTTCTTGTAAATCTTGTTTGGTCCTTGGATTTTCTTTTGCAATCGGTTTAGTTTCGGTACGTTGCACTTCATTCTTCTGTAGCTTTTGGGCGGATGTAACAAGGTCACTTTGATTGTCCATTGGAACATCTTGGCATTGTCTATTGTTGACATCTTTCTTATCGGGTTTGCATTCCTCTTTATTTTTTCCATTAAAAATCGGGTTCTTTTCCTCAATTATCGGACATTTAGAGACTGCAGTTTGTTTTAAGACTTGTTTGACACTCGGAATATTTTTTCCCATAGGTTTAGTTTTGTTACATTGCTTTTCTTCTTTAACTCGCTTTTCAGCGTCGGAAGCAATTTCAGATTGAATTTCCTTTACAACGTCTTGCAATCGTTTCTCATTGCCATTCTTCTTATCGGGATTTATTTTCTCCTCTTTACTTTTTTCTTTAAAGATTGGATTCTTTTCTTGAGTTATTGGGTATTTACAGACTGCAGTTTCTTCTAAATCGTGTTTGGTCCTGGGATTCTCTTTTACAGTAGGCTTGGTTTTGGTACATTGCATTTCTTCCTTCTGTACCTTTTGGGCAGATGAAACAAGGTCACGTTGATTGTCCTTTACAACATCTTGGCATTTTTTATCGTCGACATCTTTCTTATCGGGTTTTCGTTTCTCTTTATTGTTTTCGTTATGAATTAGGTTCCTTTCCTCCATCATTAGAAGTTTACGGACTACAGTTTTTTTTACATCTGGTTTTTTGATCCTTAGAAGTTCTGGCAGATCACGTTTGGTTTCGGTACATTGCATTTCTTTCTTCTGTGCCTTCTGGGCGCCTGAAGGAATCTCATTGTTTATGTCCTTTACAAGAGCTTGCAATCGTTTATCAGTGTCATTCTTCTTATCTGGATTTATTTTCTCCTCTTTACTTTTTTCTTTAAAAATTGGATTCTTTTCTTGAGTTATTGGGTATTTACAGACTGCAGTTTCTTCTAAATCGAGTTTGGTTCTGGGATTCTCTTTTACAGTAGGCTTGGTTTTGGTACATTGCATTTCTTCCTTCTGTACCTTTTGGGCAGATGAAACAAGGTCACGTTGATTGTCCTTTACAACATCTTGGCATTTTTTATCGTCGACATCTTTCTTGTCGGGTTTTCGTTTCTCTTTATTGTTTTCGTTATGAATTAGGTTCATTTCCTCCATCATTAGAAGTTTACGGACTACAGTTTTTTTTACATCTGGTTTTTTGATCCTTAGAAGTTCTGGCAGATCACGTTTGGTTTCGGTACATTGCATTTCTTTCTTCTGTGCCTTTTGGGCGCCTGAAGGAATCTCATTGTTTATGTCCTTTACAAGAGCTTGCAATCGTTTATCAGCGTCATTCTTCTTATCTGGATTTATTTTCTCCTCTTTACTTTTTTCTTTAAAAATTGGATTCTTTTCTTGAGTTATTGGGTATTTACAGACTGCAGTTTCTTCTAAATCGAGTTTGGTTCTGAGATTCTCTTTTACAGTAGGCTTGGTTTTGGTACATTGCATTTCTTCCTTCTGTACCTTTTTGGCAGATGAAACAAGATCACGTTGATTGTCCTTTACAACATCTTGGCATTTTTTATCGTCGACATCTTTTTTATCGGGTTTTCGTTTCTCTTTATTGTTTTCGTTATGAATTGGGTTCTTTTCCTCCATCATTAGAGGTTTACGGACTGCAGTTTTTTGTAGATCTGGTTTGATCCTTAGAAGTTCTGTCACATCACGTTTGGTTTCGGTACATTGCATTTCTTTCTTCTGTTCCTTTTGAGCTCCTGAAGCAATCTCACGTTTTATTTCCTTTCCAACATCTTGCAATCGTTTCTCATTGTCATTCTTCTTATCGGGATTTCTTTTCTCCTCTTTACTTTTTTCTTTAAAAATTGGATTCTTTTCTTTAGTTATTGGGTTTTTACAGATTGCAGTTTCTTCTAAATCTAGTTTGGTCCTTGGATTCTCTTTTACAATAGGCTTGGTTTTGGTACATTGCATTTCTTCCTTCTGTACCTTTTGGGCAGATGAAACAAGATCACGTTGATTGTCCTTTACAACATCTTGGCATTTTTTATCGTCGACATCTTTCTTATCGGATTTTCGTTTCTCTTTGTTGTTTTCGTTATGAATTTGGTTCTTTTCCTCCATCATTAGAAGTTTACAGATTTCAGTTTTTTGTAGACCTGGATTCATCCTTACAAGTTCTGTCAGATGACGTTTGGTTTCGGTCCATTGCATTTTTTGCTTCTGTAATGCTTGGACACTTGAAGCAGTCCCACTGTTTATGTCCTTTACAAAATCTTCCAATCGTTTATCAGTGTCATTCTTCTTATCCGGATTTATTTGCTTCTCTTTATTTTTCTCTTTAAGAATCGGTTTCTTTTCTTCAGTTACTGGGCATTTATAAACTGCAGTTTGTTCTAAATATTGTTTCGTCCTTGGATTCTCTTTTACAATAGGCTTGGTTTTGGTACATTGCATTCCTTCCTTCTGTACCTTTTGGGCAGATGAAACAAGATCACGTTTGTCCTTTACAACACGGCATTGTATCAAGTCGATTATCCGTTCGGAGTTTGGTTTGTCCTTATTTTCCCTGACAAAAAAATGTGTCGTTTCCGGACATTTACATATTCCAGATTCTAATAAACCTGGTATGGCTTTTGGATCAACCTGTTTTGCAAACCCATGTTTATAAATTAGGCTGAACAATTTATTCATTTCGGATGATGGTATACACATATTCACAGGCGGCGGTTTTGGTTTATCTTTATCATTAACCTTATTTTCCTTGTACTCAATCTGAAATTCATCTTGTTCAGTAGGCACTAAAAAATGTAAAAATAGATGTCGTGTATAATATATTATACGTAAATTTTATAAATATACATGTAAAGGGAGACCCATTTTAACTTAGACAATAAAATATCTCGAAAAGTAAGCGTTGCCCGAGAAAAAAATTCAGATAAAAGTTGTATGGTTGAAAGGGGGCCAAATGATGGTGACCTCGATTTTGACCTTGACGACCATTTTCAAAGTCATTTGTAGGTAGGTCGTCTTCGTTTTTTATTACGGGGACACATATTTTTTTTCATGGATTCGAAAAGAGCGGGAAATTTTACGTCCGAATATGATATGGTAGATTTTTCCGGCAAGGTCATTTCAAGGTCAAACTTAATCATTCCCTTCTGGCTATTTAATGGTACCAGTGAAATTGACATTGAACATGACGGTGAAGGTTATTTATTATTAGCCAGGGAGAAATCCTTCAACTTTTGTACTTAACACTTTCCCCGAAAATGTACTTCCGCTGAATTAATTCGCAATTCCGAAAGTTTTAAGTTTGACCTTGAAATTACCTTACCGAAATAACCTACCATATCATATTCGGACATAAAATTTCCCACTTTTTCCGAATCCATGAAAAAAAAATAGGGGTTCCCATTAAAAAAAAAAACAAATTTGACCTTGAAATGACTTTGAAAATGGTCGTCAAGGTCAAAATCGAGGTCACCATCATTTGGCCCCCTTTCGACAATACAACTTTTATCTGACATTTTTTCTCGGGCAACGCTTTCTTTTTGAGATATTTTACTATCTAAATTAAAATTGGTCACCCTGTATATTTTAGATTAAACATCGTAAAGAAAGATTTGTGTAGAATCAAAATACTTATTGATTGAGAAGAAGTTCGTTACATAGATATAATTTGGCACATAGATAGTGTATAGACGACTGATGGAGCAATTAACCCGTTTCGTTCTGAAATGCCCTAAATTTTGACTTCTTTTCATCAGGTGCTTTCTCATAGAGAAAGTCACTCAATCGTTTTGATATACCCATACCTATTGTATTTTTTCTCGAACTTTCTAAATACGGTTTCAGATTGACCATATCTGCCGCCATTTTTTTACTATGGCGGTTTAAACATAAAAAAATTGTAAATTTTGAAAAAATTTGTTCAAATAATCGTATTTTTTAACAGGAAACCGTGTTCAAATCAAGCTGAATCTCTGTATCTGGTGGAGTAAATAGTTATACTAAAAGATAGGATCGTTATTAATTCACCATTCAAAATGGCGGACCTCATTGAACATTTTGTTGAAAAATTTCTGGACGATCTAACTGAACAATTATGAGCTTGTTTAGAAAAATGCTAAGAATAAAAAATTCTTAGAATTCGCCGAGAAACATAGTGGATTTTTTTCAGATTTTTTAAATGAATTTTTGAAACATTTTTTTCAAAATTCTTTTCAAAATTGTATTTTTTTTTCGAAAAATTCTGAACAAAATTTAGTGCATTCTCTGATGAATTCTAAGAGTTTTTTTATTCTATGCATTTTTTCCCAAAAGTTGATAGTTTTCGAAAAAGAAAAATGTTAAACTATAATATTTGAAATTGATTTCCTCGAAAACTATCAACTTTTGGAAAGAATTGCAAAGAACAAAAAACTCTTAGAATTTATCAGAGAATGCACTAAATTTTTTTCAGAATTTTTCGTAAATAAAATACAATTTTGAAAAAAATTTCTCAAAACTTCATTTAAAAAATCTGAAAAAATTCGACTATATTTCTTAATGAATTCTAAGAACTTTTCATTCTCAACATTTTTTTTAAAAAGTTCGTAGCTTTTGAGTTAGATCGTCCAGAAATTTTTCAACAAAATTTTGACTGAGAACCGTCATTTTGAAGCCGCCATTTTGAATGGAGAATTAATAACCATCCTATCTTTTAGTGTAACTAATTACTCCACCAGATACAGAGACTTAGCTTGTTCCGAACACGGTTTCCTGTTAAAAAATACGATTATTTGAAGACATTTTTTCAAAATTCACAATTTTTTTATGTTTAAACCGCCATAGTAAAAAAATGGCGGCAGATATGGTCAATATGAAACCGGATTTAGAAAGTTCGAGAAAAAATACAATAGATAATGGTTATATCAAAACGATTGAGTGATTTTTTCCCTAAGAAAGCACCTACTGATGAAAAGAAGTCAAAATTTACGGCATTTCAGGACGAAACGGGTTAACCCATTACGTACCAAACGGACGAAAAATTGTCGTTGACTTTGATGTTATTTTTTTGTATGAAAAAGAGAATAAAAAAAATCGGCATAACCTATTTGTGATGTAAAATTTATCGCTCTTTCAGAATCTGTGGTCAAAATGTATTAATAATAAATATTGAAAAAGTTATAAACAATTAAAACAAAAAAAAACATGATTTTTCGAGAAAATATTGCTTTATAACCCTTGACTTCGCATGGAAAATGTCATTGAATTGCCTTAAATGCATAAAATTTTGCGTCCATGGACCCTCAGCTATAAGCTCATACAGTTACTTTGTCTAAATTTCAAAATGACGCGCGACAACATGGCGTGGAAGCCTAAAACAATGATCCATAAAATCACTATGGTACCTGAAATTTTAAAAACAATTTAAATCGCTTCAAACTTGTTACTCGGGGGGTTTTGGGGTCGCTGATTACGAATTTGAAGTCAGTTTTCGAAAATTCAAGATGGCGAAGCCAATATGGCGGACTAATTTTTGAAATTTGCTGAAATCGTTTGAAATTTGTTACTCGGGAGTTTTTGGGGTGATTGATTACAAATTCGATGTTAGTTTTAGAAAATTCGAAATGGCGGAGCCAATATGGCGGTCTTACGCATCAAAGATTATCATCTTTTTTTAAAACCACAAAATTGTAAAAAGTAAAAAAACAAAATATAAAATGTAAAAAATAAAAATAATATAAAATGTAAAAAGTAAAAAAAAAATATAAAAATTAAAAAATTTAAAAAAAAAAGTTTTAAAAAGTGAAAAAGGCTCCCTTTTATACGTTTACCGCCAATTGGTGGGGGCCGGGCAACGGACAAATTTTTTGACGGCTAAGAAACGTATTCTGTGTAGAATAATATTGAAAATATTTGACCGTCATACCGCATCCGCCAGTTTGAATTCCGAATTCAAAATTGTATTCTCGAAAACTGACTTCAAATTCGTAATCAGTGACCCCAAAAACCCCCGAGTAACAATTTCAAAGGATTTCATCAAATTTCAAAAAATTAGTCCGCTATATTGGCTCCGCCATTTTGAATTTTCGGAAACTGATTTTAAATTCGTAATCAGCGACCCCAAAACCCCCCGAGTAACAAGTTTGAAGCGATTTAAATTGTCTTTAAAATTTCAGGCACCATAGTGATTTTATGGATCATTGTTTTAGGCTTCCACGCCATGTTGTCGTCAGCCATTTTGAAATTTAGAAAAAGTAACCGTATGAGCTTATAGCTGAGGGTCCATGGACGCAAAATTTTATGCGTTTAAGGCAATTCAATAACATTTTCCATGCGAAGCCAAGGGTTATAAAGCAATATTTTCTCGAAAAATCATGTTTTGTTTGTTTTAATTGTTTATAACTTTTTCAGTATTTATTATTAATAAATTTTGACCACAGATTCTGACAGAGCGACAAATTTTACATCAGAAATGGCTTATGCCGATTTTTTTATTCTTTTTTCATACAAAAAAATAGCATCAAAGTCAACGACAATTTTTCGTCCGTTTGGTACGTAATGGGTTAATAGTATTTTAATGGACCTTGTCTGGAAAAAATGTCTTTTCCGTACTGCCGTTATGCCAATTATTTTCTGAATAAAGCAATAAAATTCGGATGTTTATATTATTTTACACAAATTAATAATACTATATATCAACGAATGACAAGATATGAAACTACTCGAAATTTTTTACGCGGTCAAAGAATAATTGGTAACTTTTTTACGCGGAAAAATCCTGGAGAATTTTTTACCCTAGACAAATTATTTAAATAATAATCAAAATCATTTATTTCTCAACACATACAGTCAGGTTATATGTAAACGATTCACATTTTTAACCTATTGCAAGGAGATTTTTATTCATTCTTCAATAGCGTCCTTCGAATTCAACAATTTTGGGAAATGTTTTTGATGTGCATTACTTTTTTATCGATAAAAAGAATCTAATCTATTGTAAACTGATCATTATATGTCATTAAAGTTTCGTACTGAGAAGAATAGATTATCAGGTATAATTCTGCATATATAAACAACGAAAGCGAAATTTAAGGAAAGATTGAAACTCATTTCCTGGAAATCCACACCAACTGAACTCCCTGAATTTTGGCGTAAATAACATCGATATAATAACCTTAAAAAACTGACGGTTTTTCTACAAAAACTATTGCTTTCAATTTTATGAATGTATTTTGGTACGTCACCGATCGCATTGCAGCAAAATTAAAACAAAAGAAAAGAAATGCAACAACAACTCAGAATTCATTTGAACTCCTTTTACGAATGACGTAATCGAAAAATAATTCGTGATCACTTTCTGAATTTGAATTCTTGACGTTTTGGTTTGCTGGTAAGTGTTGTTATTGTATCGGCTACTTTATATTGTTACAGAGCCGTGTTCAAATAAATAAACAAAGTGCATATATCTTACCTTTAGTTGAGTCAGTTGTACCACTTTTATGTTTAACTGATCTCCCAGGTTTCTTTGGTTTACGCTTCATTTTATTGCCACGTTTTCCAGTCATTGTATTTAATGTATTACGACGTAAAACGGAATAATTTACGGTCGAGTTGGAAAAATTGTCGAATATCTTTTATTTTCAGCTCCCCATAAGCAACAGTCACTGGACATTCGAAACCCCACTTTGAAAACTGGAAAGAAGCGAACGTATAAATACACTAGTCATTTTATATACATAAGAACTGCGTACAATTATAGTAAAAATACTACCAAAATTAATTAATTATCGGGAATTCATTTCCCGAAACAAAAACGTAACAGGCACTTTCAATATACAGACAGCTACTACACGTTCTAGCTTTTGTTGACGTTGGGGCATGACCTCTGTTGTCGAAATTATAGATTGCAACTGTTCAATTGTCGGTTTTATTCTGTTCTTAATTTAATTCAAAACAAAGTTTTATTGTTGCATTTCAGTTATTTTAGAAATAATTTCAACGCTGCCAATGTGACGTATGTGATTTATCATACTTAACGCATAATGAGATAAATTTTGCGATAAGAATATGATAAATATTTTTTTAGAAGAAATAACTATATTAACAGAAAATTTCGTAAATTTATATCGATGATTACATAATGTTTAAATGTCACATAAATCATCGAGTATATCATATTTTGTTTTAAGGTTTAGTTATCTAAAATCCTGAGATTTGATGTGATAAATTTTATGAAAAATAATATTTTTTGTTATTAATATTGTTCTAGTTCTTTTAACCTATTGAGTCCTCGATGGACATTGTTTCACTGCAGTTAACGGTTGTATTTTGTTTCAAAAAAGTTTGTTAACAATTTAAAAGCCGCTATATCCGACTTAAAATTAACTAAACTTTCAAAATCTTTTAATAGATTTTTCGAAATATGGTTTCGCCGGAATTACAGTTTGTAGAAAAGAAATCGCGTCCACGAAACTTGAGTTTTAATAAGTGCATATTAAAAATTTGAAAATAAAAGTGAAAGCATTCAAAATGGCGACTCAAAGACATAAAAATCGGTGAAATGTTCGGGAATATTTATTAATAAACGGGAAAATACAGCTGAATAAAAACACGTTTTTAAAATTCGTCAATGAATAGATTAAATTTTTAAAGGATTCTTTTAACATATTTATAATTTTTTTTTTAAATTTCTCCAGAGATCTTTCATTTTTTAATTAAAAATTCCTAAACTTTTCGTCAATTTTGTTCTTATTTGTAAAATCATTCGTTGTACCATATCTCTTGACTATCCATTAAAGTGCATATCGATTTTTCAATTGAAAAAGAAAAAAAAATCCGTAGATTTTTTAAAACTTGGTCCGTCATTTTGAATTAGTAATTGTTCTGTGATTTTGAACAGTTAACATCATCAACCCAAAAACATTGAGCAAATAAAAAAACCAAGGGGACAGTTTAAAATTGAATGGATAGAATTTAACAAATTTTTCGACATTTTGTATCTGTCATTTTTATTGTTCATCATAGATGACCACCCTTAAAAACGCCCATTCTGAAATATTTTCTTTATTTTACGAAAAATTGACAAGAGATATTTTTTGTTCAGAATTATTCGAAGAATCTAATCAAATTTTTTCAGTATAAAAAAATCAAATTTTCAAATTGTTAACAAAAGTGTGCCTTGGTTTTGAAAATGTTTTGAAAATTTGATGTTGTTCGGTCCGGACAAAATTTGTTTAACTTCTTTTGACAATTCTAAATAAAAAATATCTCTTGTGAATTTGACAGAAAATGTATATTTTCGGAGATAAAAAATGTCCACTTTTCTAAAAAATGCAATTTTTACAGCAAATTCCTTCTTTCGAACCACCATATCTTAAGATTATCTTAAATGCTATGCTCAATCTGCAATTTGTCCATCATAAGCTTTCAGTTTTCATGCATTTCGATCCCAAATTTCAAGTCCAGAAAAAAGGCGAAATTTTGGGTACCTCTTTATCCAGTAAATCCACAAGTAAGATCATTGTCAACAAACACAAAATTCCTAATATTTTGCAATTTTGCGTATTAAGTTTTGTCATTTTCAGTTCGAAAAATCGAAAAACGACTTTTAGATTCTCAGGAGATAAAAAGCTGCGCAGGTTTCTATGAAAAATGTGAGGAATTCGATCCCTCCATATCAGAATTAAATAAGATTTTTTATATATTTTATATTGTAATAATTGAAGAAGTTAAAAACAATTAAGTATCATTTTAACCATTGAAAATTATTTTAAAAGTCGTAAAAAACTATTTTAATTCAACTGACATGATGTCAAATCTAGGCAGAAAAAGTAAGTATCTTCAAAGCTCTGCAACTTTTGATGTAGAGGATAAAAATGATTCCAATTTTTTCTAAATTCTTCGTAATTACCTTCACTTTAACTTACTTCTGCATAACTTTTCTCAGAAATGCCCAGGAAAAAAGTTAATCAACCATAAACAACAACGACCATAATTTTTTCCCCTTTTAGGTAACTTTGAAGGCCATATTTTTGGAAATATTTTAAATAATGGAAAGTTATTACACTAGTTTTGTAGATAATTTTCTTCGCTTCAATTCATTCCTGAGCCATTTTAACGAGGAAACTAGTAAATGAGCCAGATGCAAAAAAGCTGTAAAAACGGCTCGCTTCGAGCTATTTTCGAATATTGCTTCGTATTTCAACATTGAAAATGTACTAATCATTATGGGATTACTTTCCTAATGCAAAATATCGGATTGAAATGAAATATAATTATGTAAAAGAAGTATTGCAAGGAAATTATTTGAAATAACCTAAAAAAACAACATTGAAAATTTGGGATATTTTTCGTTTCCCTCCGACGATTTTTTTTATTTATGGCTTAAGATAACCATGAGACCTTGCTGAAATGATATCTGAAAAGATCCGAGAGGTGGGGGACTTTTGGGTTGAACTCAATCGGAGATCACCGTGTGGTAACACGAGAAAAATGAAAAGCAAAAGATCAAATTTTAACATATTCACTTAAAAATTTAAGGAACCGAGATTTTTATATCTCTTTAGCCCTCGAATAAAAAGAATTTTCTAAGTTCACTCATATTTTTTACAAAATAGACCCTTTCAACTTTACAAAATAACTTTCTCGATAATATCTATTGATAGACAAAACTCTGAAAACTACAAGAGACAAGGGGCGCCACTGACGGCGGTAATTTTTCTAGCGAATTTTTTCTCAACATTCAGGGCGCTGGCGGCTGGAAGTTTGAATTTTAGCAAAACAAGTGATTATGAAAATTAATTGATTAACATACATAAAATAGTCATACAGTTTTTTTGTCAGAACACAAAAATGACATTTTAATTGTAATCACCCGTATACAAATTCCATCAGTTTCACCGCTATTTACATTTTAAGAGTTAAATTTAATTATAAGATACAATTTTTAGTTGTTAAACTGGAGAAATCTTCTATCCAAAGTTTCTGAATCAGAGATCCTAAAAAAGAAAAACAGACAGAAACTGCATAAAGGTAAAGGGAATCCACAACGATCAAAATCATTGATATTGTATACATAAATAAATAAGTAATACATTTTTATTAACTATATTCTTTGTCGAATTATAATTCAGTCACTTCACCACACAAATTTGAAACTGTTCATGCACATATAAGGAAGGATTAAGGATTACTTATCGTCTCAGTATTATTACAATGCAGTCGTCCAATTATACCAAGGATGTTAAGAAAAAAACAATTCATTGTAATATTAGTGTATAAAAGTCCAGCTTTTAATCATTATATTTTTATCTACAGTCATATTAATTCTGCTAGCGAAACATGTTACATGAGAGCACAATAACACGCGCGAGTGCGAATTATAACGCACTGCCGCGTCGTGTACAAGTATCGTATATACACAACCACGCTCTTTGTGGTTCGTCTTCTATTTACAATTTTCCTATAAAATACTGTGGATTATAAACCCATATACTGCGGGGACGACGAATAGTTTCTGGAAGAGTTTTTTCTTGATTCTTCATTCACGTGCAAATCACTGCGACATAAGACTCTTATTAAATTTCTAAATCTATTTCTAAATTCATATTTAAAATGATAAATTCAATATAGTGGACATAACGAACTAAAAAATGTTTCATTCATATAAATATTATAAAATTCTCAGATGTCTTAAAAAAATTAAAACATTTTATTAATTTCTTTAAAATTTTAACTGCACCGTTCAAAACAGTACCATCGAAAACAATCGTCTAGTTTCTTTTCAATTCTGTTCACACCGATCTGCAAATAAATTCTTACCCAAAAAACGGCATCAGCGAAACGAGAGTCTGCCTATTGGGACGGGCTAGGAATACTGGTGAACACTGGGCAAGACGTCCGACGACTCTTCGTAACCATTGCTGCAATTTTTGTCGCCTCTCTTCCACGAATTTTGCATCCTTTGACCATCATTCCAAGTTAATAATCACAATTAATATAAAAGCAAGAACTACAATTGTTTATATTACCCAAGTGTGGGAAAATCAAAACAAAAAATGTAATATTTTTGTAACTTTGTTTCTGACCAATTGGATCGATATAATGTTATCTTGAAATGTCATTTTTAATCAAAAAAATCCACACCACATACGCGTATCGCGAAATTAAGTGCTTCTTACGAGGACACTTTGGCGCAGCTATTAAGTGAATCAGTAACAATTATGTGGCATTAAGAAAAATAGAATTAATTCAAAATTTTATAAATTTGATTGTGTTCTCTGACTTATTCAGTACCAACATCATCTGTAACTCGTCAGTCATCGAAGTTTGTTTTTTCTCTAAGTAGTTTTCTCTGTTTTGTAGGTCTCAAAAACTTACTTTTATCTATATTTCACAATTTATAAGAATTATAATATTATATAAACAATAATTCAATATAAAAATAATGCATCACTTTACACAAGAAGTTTCTGTCCTGTGCGGAAAACCTGCACTTTCAAGTTTCATTTTCACAAAAGAATGGCAGTTTTATCTCGAGACGCCCTTTACTACGTAAAGTAGTGAAATTAACTATATTCTATAACTCATGTATGAAATATTTCGATTAACTTTTTGTCTCTTCGTATAGAAGACTCTTAAAACTATAAAATGAAAAAAATTACCTTATTCCCAATAGTCTTCTTTGGTGGAAACTCAAAAGTTGTAACGACCGCATCGTGTTTTTTTAATTCTCTATAAAGAGCATGAAACTGAGCATACCTCCTATAAATATTCCATTCCGTATCTCTAATTCGCACGTATATCTAGACAACAAATTAAGAAAACGGAAAAGAGAGTGATTTAGTAACGTTGCAACCTCTTACATATACAGAATTAAAGTATAGATTTGACTTACTTGATACACGTAATGAATGTCAGAAGTCTGCCCGGTAAGGAAGGCTGATGGGATCCAGATGTGAATGAAGCATGGAGGTTCTGAAGGAATTCCATCCTCGTTCAACGGACCGCGAAGGCACTCTAATTCCGCTTGGAGTAATTTCAGTAAACGATCCCTAATTCGTCAAGTTTTTAATGTTAATATATTATTTCATAGATATGTTAAACATGGCATGATTTTTTTTGTTCTTAACCCTTATATGAACGCATTTATAATACGCTCAGTTGGAATTTATAATAATATTTTGTGCATTTACACTTACAAGTAAACCTACCCAAGTGTCAGTCGCCGATCTTAATGAGACTTGGCATTCTTGAAAAACATCAAAAAATATTGGATACATGTTTTTTTATACGTCCCCATAAAGCTTTTTAAGGGTAGAAACCACCCCTTGAAGTTCAAAAAATTCATCCTTTTTTATTTTGTTTGGATTAATTGCAGACAGTACATTTTTATCGTACATTATTAGTCCGTTATAAAACAGAACTGTTGTTTCAAAAAAGACATCGGATTCATAATTAGCATTCCCGAAAATATTAGAATCATGATTTTTTATGTGTATAATATTCTACATTTTTCGTCCGACATACTGTTATTTCCATTTTGAAAAACTGGTATCGGAATCGTCATCAACTACTACAATCCGAAAACCTCAGAGTAATGATTCTTGTGAGCATAGCATTTTTACGTATTCTCATCCGCCATATTGGATCCGCTATTTTTAACTATGAGAAAATAATATCAAATTCGTAATCCGCAACCTCGAAAGCCCCCCAGTACCGAGTCAAGCAAATTCGATTAATTGAAATAAATCACTCTTATTGGATCCGCTGTTTTGAATTTTAAGAAACTGACATCAAATTCATAATCTCCGATCTCGAAAAATCCCTATCAGTAAATATAGTAAGATTAACTGAAAGATTCAATCAACTTAACTCTACATTTTTCACAGGTTATAAAAAAAAAGGATGCATTTTTTGAACTTCAAGGGGTGGTTTCTACCCTTAAAAAGCTTTATGGGGACGTATAAAAAAATACGGATCCAATATTTTTCGATGTTTTTCAAGAATGCCAAGTCTCATTAAGATCGGCGAATGACACTTGGGTAGGTTTACTTGTTAGAGGTATAATTTTGAACATAATACAAAATAGAACTGTTGCATTTCGACCCGGCGGCCCCTAATCGGCTGTTAACCGGACAAGGACTTTCAACTTGACCATGTATCATGCCATAATTATTTGATGATGTGATGTCACACGCGAGCATTACAGTGGTTCTACTGATTCTCAAATAATTTAAGAAATACTCTATCGACAAATTGTGAGAGAATAATGAAAAACCTTGAGAAATTATCTATTAAATTTCAGGGTAATACCAACAAATTATAAATTAGTAATTCAAATCGGGTTCTTTAACGTGGGCTCTTATATAGTAGGGCTGTCCGGGAGGCAGCAAATGAAAGATTTTTACCTGTTAACCGTCATAGACAAACAAGATTCTAATACAAAGAAGGATAATTTTTCCAACATTACTCGAAAAATCATAGACAATCCAATAAAATTTAATTGACGTGCATAAACAATATGGCACTCCCGCGAAATAGATTCACGCAGGTTAATAAAACGTAATAACTTTGCATAACCTCTTTTGCGTATACAGTAAAGTTTCTGCAGACCTAAAGTTGTACGCTTTATAGAATTCTTTAGTGTTACAACCATTATTAATCATAATGCTGACGAAAGATGGCGTCATTAAATGATTTAGGGAATAGGGATAGTTCAGGAAAATTTAGAAAAAAAGACGTTTTATATCGAGTAAGGTTTGAACAAAGAACAATATGATATATCTATTTTGATCCGATGGATAGAAATGACTTTAAAAAAGTTTCCTTGGTCGTTTAAAATGAAATTCCCAAAAACCGTAAACAAATCAGTTTTATTTCGAGAATGGATCCCATTTTTTAATTTCAGATTCGTGTTTGGAGGGTACATAGGAATAATGTGGTCGATTCCTCATACCTCCATACTGTTTTTAGACACTTGTGTAATCGAATTTTGTCTACAAAAGGTTAGTCTCGTACCAGTGTATGAGACACGTGTGGAATTAACTAAACGTATTTAATTCTTGTTTTCCTTAAACTATTTCAATATCACTTTTTCGGCATGTCTGAACTAACACGAAGTCCAAAATTCGGACGCAACTTTCAATGCTTTTGGGCCTCCTTTTTTGAACCCCAAAGTCAGAATCAGCCGGCGATTTCAAAGAAAATGTTATGATTATTTATTAGAAAAAAAAAATACAATTTTTTTCGGAAAAATATCGTTTGTTGGAATTAAAAAGGGCAATATTGACCACTGCAAACGGTACTAAACGCGTCTTTTTAAAATGACGGCTTCAAGATGACATCAGCAAGTTGTAAATTTTCGACTAAAGTACGCTATATCGATAGTTATGAATCAGTCGATTTTTTATACACTAGTCATAGTAAACGCTTGCAACTCTCATATATAAATTGTCGTATTGCACTGCATTTTTAGGTTATAAACCGATTTTTGACATTTAGACAAATAATTGGTGAAAAACTATTGTAAGTAACCAATTTGAGATTATCAATAAATCGTCATGAGATTAGGTATTCACAACTGACGATAATTACTTCTTTATATACAGTACCGCTCAAAAGTATGAGCTCACCCTTGCGGAATTTTCGCTAAATTAAAATGTTGATATCTCATGGCCAAATCAACGTACGGGAAAAATAAAAAAAAAGGGAATTAACGAGGAGACTTTCAGCTTCTCAGTCGTGGTAGTTTCAATTCAATATATATATTTGTCTACGAATTATGCTCGATTTACTAAAGTTATTTTTTCGTATTATTTTTTTCATTTTCAATCCGCTTCCATTTTTTTTTTAAATGATTGCAGGAGAAATGTACCACGTGTAATCGAAAGGTAATTCCTATAGCTTTAATTTGCCTCTTCGGTACTTTGTCTAATATTTCTGTACAAATACTTATTCAATTTTTAACAAATTAATGTGATTTTTTTAAAACAATGTTTAAAAAACAAAAAGTTTCATTTTTTAATTATCTATTGGCTGAAATTATTTCAAATTTTTAGAAGAAAATTTTTTTTTTACCGAATTTTGTCGACTTCAACATTTGTTGTGTAACAATCATTTTCGGATGTTTTTTTGAAGAAAGCAAAATTTAATAAACATGTATATACACATGAAAACAATTGTTAATACTTTCTACGTATAATGTTAAAATAAAGTTCATTGTTCATTTATAAATAAGTGTACATGAATAATTATATCGCAAACTGAGCATAGTTGAAATGCAAATCTAGATCTGTTAATAATCGCAGCACAAAAGCGTAAATTTATCAAAAATAGGATAAAAAAAAATTTCCTTCTAAAAATTTGAAAAAATTTCAGTCAATAGACAATTAAAAATGAAACTTTTTGTTTCTTAAATATTTTTTATATCACGTAAATTTTCCGAGATATAGCAGATAGAAAAAAAATCACATTATTTTGTTCAAAATTGAATAAGTTTTTGTAAAGAAATATTAGACAAAATCCCGAAGAGGCAAATTAATGCTATAGGAACTACCTTACGATTTTTCTGCAGACACTGTCTTGAAACTTGAATGTCAAAAACTGCGACTTTTACACGAAAAACGAAACGTCAAAGAAATACAGCGAAATTTATTTCGGATATTCCTCAATAATTAATGCATGAAAATGGAGTCTAACAAGTCAGGTATATTTGTCCAGGCTACTCCTGGAATAACCTTTACAGAGCGATTTTTTTCTGTATTGCACAAGCGGCGGAACTGTGAAATATAATCACGCCGAAGTTTTAGCTCTGTAAAGGTTAAAGTAATCGCTTCAAACATTGCGTTACTTCCTCGAAAAATCGATTTAATGAAATCGATGATTTAAAGGATTTCATTTCTACTTTCTTAATACTAAATTATTTCCTGGTTGATTCTGCTAGTAGTCAAGGACAGACTTTCCTTGCAAAGCCACATATCATTCAACAATATATTAGATAGACTTACTTATTTGTCAACTGCATAGTTAATCTAACATTGAATTCCATTAACTCTGCATGCATTTCAGCAACTTGAACTAATTTGTCTTGATACTGCTGCGCATAATCTATCGATAAATCCTCTTCGGCCTGCGTGGGGTTCGTATCGGAATCCTTCCTCAACATCTGCACGGCTGTTACATACTTTCGCAACTGCTGCCGCAGAAGTTCGTTTTCTCTGAAATAAATTATAGTGTAAACAATCAACCTAACCTTCTTCATTTTCATATCGTACCTATTCAAAGTTTGAATTTGCAAATCGTGCTTTTCCAAATAATTCTGCTGTTGCCTTTGTAAACGAGCCACTTGTAATTTACACACATTTGAATCTTCGCGAGCCTGTTCCCAAAGTTCGTTCAGAATCGTGAGTCTCTCCCGCAAAGCCTCTACGTCCAGCGCATCGGTTTCTGCGTGAAAATTTTCCAGAGGCTCCATAGCTTCCACAGCAGCTTCTGCTTTTTCCGAATTCTACAATTTTATTTTGTTAAACGTAGTAATTATTATCGGAGATTCAATACTATTGTGATTTAAAAACTCACTTCTAAATAACTTGGCAAGCTATTCATCATATCGTCAAGGGCACTATCGATAGGTGAAACTGGTACTAATCCACCCATATTTTCCACATCGGTAAGAGGTGTCAATAATTTTTCTTCCTCAAAGGGTTCGCTATAATAAAATAACATTAATTAAGCAATAAATACACCATTAACAATTTAGTAATATTTAACATACCTTTCGTCCCATTCCACTGGTTTCACATCCAGAACAGCATCAATATTAGAGCTGGACTCTTGATCAAGTCCCGATGAAGATGGAGAAGGAGAAAGTTTAGTAGAAAGGGCAACTGGAGAATTAAGGCATGTCGGTGGTGCACTAGTCGAAGCTGTGTTTTCATAAGATTTTTTATCAATATCATCATCGTCATCAAATGAAATTATATGCGTTGGCACTTTTTTCCTAGGTTTGTGATTGGAAGTTGAAGGATCTGAAATGTTCAAGATTATGATAATTGTTGCAATGTCAATTATCAACCTGTACATCAAAGAAATAAAGCAAATATGTACCTAAAGGACCTGTTGATATTATTGGCTCAGACTGCGAATTTTTACATCGGGCTAGTTTACTTTCTTCGGAACTACTATTCAGTTCTTCATTCTCAATCCGTATAGCAAATAAAATTGTCGCTAATCCTGCAAAAGAAAGGGCACTGCATTTCAGATAACAATGCTTTTTTGTCAGTTTTTCTTACTTCATTATCAATACTTCGTATAGCATTCTAGTACATAAATAATTGTTATTTTTTCATCTGGTAAGTAGTACAAGTTAGTTTCATACAAATACAACAATTTTTAAAAAAATATTGAAGCAAACTTAAAGGAAACTAGAATTTGTTTATGAGTGAAAGTTCTGCAGTTGGGATAAAAGAATTATTGAAATATACGAAGATCGATAAGAAGAAAATAATAATAAAAAAACCTGTCGAAAACACATGTATCAGAATTTAAAAAAAAAGTGTGAAAATGATAATTTACATGATAATATAAAAATAAGGAACGACATAATGAATGTATATCAAATAAAACTTTGAAATAAAACCTGCCAATTAAATTTAATCAGAAATTTTAGGAATATTTAGGTCAGTTTTACGTACAAAGTGATAGCGTGACACAAATTGTAAACACGTATTACTATCAACTTTTATCACTAGAAACAGTAATAACTTGATTAACAAATTATACGCAATTACACTGCATTAAATATAAAACTTAATGACAACCAACTAACCTGCTGCAACATTTGGCAAGACAGAAGATTTTTCTTGATCTATTAAAAATGCCCAATCATTGTAGTACGTTGAGAGCAAGTCAGAGTTGACGATCGTATGTAAATGCCGTTCTAAAGACCTTTCGTTTAAAGCAGCACGAAGCCAAGCTCTACCCCGTCCATGGTCGGTATGAACTTTCCGCAAAACACTAAATCGTTCTTGTTCGTGCCAGGTCAGCTGCTCTCGTATACATGGCCAAAAAGCTACATCAGGTGATTTTCCACTTGATACAAGATCAGAAACATTCCTGAAATCATTGCGCAACATTCGTACTTTCCTGTGAAAGTAGTTTTTTTTTTTAATCAATGTACCAACCATAAAGAATTCTTTTCTCCACGATGTCGTAGTCCATGACTAAAAATTTGTTCAAATGTGTAACACAACTGTGTAACACAGGAATCTGTTTCTGTAGCAAGTTCAGCTTTACCACCAAACCGAATGTGGCACAGTTTTACTGTTGACAACAACTCTTGCTGAAGCTTCAATCTTTCGGATCCATGATCAACTACATGATTACTGTTACCATTATGTACACCTGGAACTATTGCTGACATCATACGCAGAGCCTGAAATTATATAATAATGGACAAACAAAAGACGTTATTATTGCTATTTAAAAAGAAATTTTAGTAATGTAAAACATGCGGATTGATTAATGTCCATTATAATAGTCTCTGCTTATATAATCTGTAAATTATTAATTATCATTTTTCCCTATTTTCAGTATACATTTACATTAAAAAAAAAAAAGATTTGTACAGCTTGATGCATTTACTTTATCACTCTACATGGGTGTCCTCGACCAAAAAGAAGTTTTATGAAAATGCTTGGGGAAAAGGTTTGCGTCATCTTATTTTAGATGTTTCATAGTTTCAAAATCCGTTTCGAATGAAATCATAGCTGATCGTTTTCATAGAAAAATATTATTCAACATTTTTTCTATTTTTTGTATTTTATCCATTCAAATCCTGTAGTAACTAAAACATTTAGGATCATTAAATAATGTTAGAATTTGTTCAAATCAGACTTATAACATGCACATTTTGTAGAGAAAGGTATTATTTCAAAAAATGTCAATAAAACATTTCCAATGAGTATCACTCTCAGACTAACCCAGAACCACGACGGGGACGTGATGATACAGCGATTCCATTTTTTTTACATTTTTTGTCTTTTTTTTTAAATTTTTTTCTTTGTGTTTTTTTTGCTTGTTATTATTTTTTTTTTTGTTTTATTATTTTTTATTGCTTTTTTTTTAATTTATCACATTATTATGCAATGAATAAAAACGTTTAAAACGAATAAAAATGAACAAATTCCAGCTTTAATTAATGATCCTAGATACCTTAGATGCAACTGGATTGAAATGGATAAAATACAAAAAATAGAAAAAAATGTTTAGTAGTGTTTTTCTATGAAAATGATCAGCTAAGATTTTATTCGAAACGGATTTTGAAACAATGAAACATCAAAAATAAGATGCCGTAAACCTTTTTCCTGGGCATTTACATAAAACTTCTTTTTGGTTGAAGACACCTGTGTCTGAAAATGTAAATTGTAATCATACCATACTACCAAACTTCAAAACTTACATGTTGACTTAAAACGTAATAAATAAATCGTAAAATCAATCAACATGTGCAGCACATTATTGTATTTTGTCAATAATCACTCATTTCATAAGCAATAAACCTATTTCATTCTGCACGCTGTAAGTAAACACAGTAAAATATATAAAAAACACATAACAATCTGTTATTGTTCGATAATTAAAATGTTTCTACTTGTATGTCGTCAAGCTACTTCACTATTCATACTGATTGCAATTGCGTAGTACTGTCTCTCATGATACATAACGTACTTATCACTTTTATTCAATCCCGATTATGTTACAGGAAGTCCAGAACGAGTGATAGTAAACGAGAATGAAAGGAAGTTCTTAAGAAATAGATATAGTGCTACACGATATAATTTCAAAATTAAATTATATTTCATTGTTACAGTGTATTAATTTCTCAAAAATATAAACGTTTTTATTTGCGTTATAGAAATTTAAAGTGTTTGTAGTAAAGTTTAAGAAAAATAAATTATTAACTGCATGAAACGATCTAAAATGTAAATGGGATAAGGTCAACTTGTGGGTAAAAGCCTTTAACAAAACTGATGATGTTAATTTACAACTTCCCATCTCAAATTTAAATTAATAATCGTCTATTAATTTAATATAATTGATCTAGGAAAAATATATTGGTATAAATTGATTATAATTTATATTTATAATATAATTATTTTAAATATTTTCAATGTATTATCTAATCTTAAAAATGTCAAAGTAACGTTTTAGTATGAGTGACTAAATCTACGTTTCAAAAATAATATAATTATACATTAATAAACAATGGTTGGATCCATTATATAGTTTATTCTATGACGGAATTCCAACAAACGAAGAATGTAAAATATAAAATTCTGTCCAATTCAATTATCTTGAAACGTATTTAGAATTCCAAAGTGCAAGGAAATTAATTAAAAGATAAACATTTTATATTCATCAGAAAGATTTATAATGAATTTAAGTAAACATCACTGTACCTATTTTAATGTATGTTATTTAATTAATTTATTTAAAATCAAAATATTTTACAAGTATGCTACAATACTCTTGTATTGTATGTCAGACCCAATAGGGAAACAAATAAACAAACTTGAATTCACACATCCTGAACCAAAATTTAGACTCATAAATGTGAATTCATTTCGATTTCTTAACAATGGCATTCATAGAAATGAAAATTGTTGACTACTTTTTTAATTCAGATTCTTCACGTCTGAATTTTTGTTTGTTTACTGGACAGCAAACAGGTAACATATGACTAGCTGGATGTATTTAGCACAGGCACGATTCACTTGTTTGTAAATTTGCATTCCAATGCATTGAAAATAAATGATTTTAAAAAGAAATTATTTTGGTATTCAAATGTATTTCATAAATGAATTCATCTTTGTTGATGTTAATGCATTTGTATCGCTTTTCGTTTAACTATTCCTTTCGTTTTCATAAACTATTCCTCAGTATAAATAAATTTAAATATTTAAGAATAGATTCACAGTAGGATAGGATTAACTTCTTTAATTTTGTTCCAATTACTATTCTATAATGTTACTATTCTATATTCTAGGTCTATAATGTTAATTTCAATAATAAAATGTAAACAATGAGAAGTTAATAAATATGCAAAACAAATTAGGTTTACATATTTTTTCTTACATAAATTATTCGTCAACAGATTTTTAGTTTTACATCTCCGGAATTGATTTTACATTTTTCAAGTGACTTTATACTGACAAATAATAATAATAATAACGTCTTTATTGGCAATTACAAAAACAAATACAAGATATAAATAATACAAAAATGCCAAGGGGCGAGTCACAACAATAGCTGTTTTACAGACTGACCAGTAAATTTTACTGTATAAAAAATATTTGATTTCATATATTTTTGTTTGTCCATTTCAAGTATCATCATATATCACATCATCTTTTCGTGATTCGAAGTAGTTTATTTTTGTATAAATATAAGTTCGAAAAGGAGGAATTGGAGTACCGGACGCAAAATAAAAGAAAATAAACAAAAGACACATGTAGACATTACATCTTTGTTGAAATTCATGTACGACACATGTACAGAACTGAAATTAGTCATTGCAATGCAGCTTTGTGAAAGTTAATATATGCGACTGTCAATAACAAAGATTAGAAAACAAAGAATCAAACGAACGAAATAAGAAGACAAGAAGTAGATAATAGTTTGTTCTTTTTACTTGGAAAACATTGCTTTGATGAAACGTGATCTGCCACTGACGTTTCAAGTGTTGGAATACATAATAAATCCTTCACTGTGAATGAATTAACCAATGATCTGAATATATGTCGAACGAAATACTGTATCGCAGTTGATTAAGAAATGAGGAAATGCAGTGATGGTAGTATAATGGAGAAATTCGTTGTAGAAAAGGTGTAAAAAGCATAAAAGAGACAATAATAGAATTAAAGAGACACTACAAGAGGCTAGAGAGAGATGGAAGGTCGGGAGTGGTGGTGGTGGAAGAGAGAAAGGCTTAGATTTACCATTGGAATCGAATCGAGCGACGAGCGTCGGTCGAGATTTCTCTTCGAGGATGACGCGACGACGGGGTCGAGGATTAGTCCGGGTATTTATTCACGAGTCTTTCCCTGGGGATGATGAGAGACTGGACACATCGCGCACCAAGGATGACACCATCGAGGAACTAGGAAAACGTTTCCGGAAGATGATCGACGGATCGCGATGTGCGATCTCGCGACTTCTCCATCGAGGCCGCTCGATCGCGTCCAGTTTCTACCAAGAACGGAGGCCGAATCGCCAATTAACGTACACGCGCGTCGTGAAAGTGCAACGCGACGACATCGACGACTGATATTGCAACAATGCAGACGAGGCCAAGAGAGACGGAAGATGTCTGCACTGTTGCACTCTCCCACTTTTGGTGTACCCGGGAAAGCAAACGGCGACCCGACTGATACAAACAGAGACGGAGCTGGAGGACAAAACTTTCGACTTTCGAGGTTGCATGATTGCGAGATACATTTACACGCGAATCAGTGATCTCTTATATTGCATGTATACTCTACGATACAACCAGATTACGCTGTTTTGGTGATGATAAAATGCGATCTTTTTGTATTTCTGGGAAAGAGTTAACGAATAATCTGAAAAATGGCGCAGAGGAATTTTGCAAGCTACCAATCGTAACGAATGAATATTGAGATGTGCAAGATGCATGCTTAAATGGCAGTTACATCTGAATTGTTTGTTAAGTTCTGGAAGTATCGGCATACAAATTTAAAAGCAACGCAGTTGATAAATATTACCATTACAACTCAACGTTATTATATGCTTGGCGTCCAAATATATTTGAAATGCGCGCGTATTCTACCGACCCTCCGATTGGTTATTTGCAAAATTCTGACATAATGGCGGACGCCTGAACCTGATTGTTATACGTAAGCTCGTCACCTTCAGATTTCAGACTCCATGGAAAAAGCAAATGCAATGAGTTCGCTATAATAAACGACTTTGTGTGCGTTGATATCAACTTGTGTTTGCAAGTGATTTAAAACTTTACTAGGTCAACAAATAGAATTCATACTTCAAAAAAGAATAATTTTCAATAATTCTGAATCATTTATGGGTACCGAGTAATAAATAAGAGGGGAGTATTTCTAATTTGTATGCGGTAATAAAATCACGCGATAACGCAAACAAACGTGTTTGTGTTTTTCTATAATAATATAAGTGCAACACAACGAAATCACGATATAATTTGACGCGCATAATTTTCAGATTGATTGGCTGAAGACGTTTCCCACAAAATATTTGTCATAGCTTGATAAAATTAGTAAAAATATGTTTCATTTGACAAATACCATCATTTCAAATTAATTTTATATTATTCGCAGGCAATTGTAAGTCAATTTTACTGCACCTGAGAAGTAGTATAATGACAGAATTTAACAAACTTAAAATATATTTTCGTCACAGTAGGCGTAAAGTACCATTTTACGCGCATTTTTGCAGGCGTAAAGTTGAACTTTACACCCACTAGGCGTAAAGTGAAAAATCTGGGGAAATGTGCTTTTGTTATGAATAAACAAATATACCCCTCTCACTTGGACAACCAAGACTCTACCCATTACTGTAAACAATAACTCATATGTTTGTATGAGATTCAATAGGAAATCCGGATGAAATTCCCGTAAAACAAAAAAAAAACAATGCAAGCAAACAACAGTGAAAATGTCAACAATGCAACCGTTAATAATAACGACACATCGAAAACATTTACGTTTAATCTTCATTTCAATAATTGAATTAATTAATTATTAATATAAAAAAATACAATGTATTTGTAATGCAATAAGAAATTATTTATTATGTAATCTAGTTCAAATTTAATATTATAGATTAAATTCTATGCTAGTTTAAACATTTTTTTGTATTTTAATCTAAAATTTTGTTGTAAATAAACATAATAATAACGTTTAAAATTCAATTAAAATCATGAGTTGAAATTTACTTAATAAAGCTTACAAAATTACAAGTTTATTTACACGTTACAGCATCAATTAAAATCAAGAATCACTATTTATGTACAATTTAATGTCAATATATATTTCTATTAATAAACAATATAATTAATAAATATTTTCTACTACTTTATTCTAAAACAAAATACACTTTTAAGCATGTATATTCGAGTATCGGGGGGGCCTTGCCCCCCCCCCCCCGACCCCCTCCATTCCCCCTACTTGCTCCTACCCTTCCGCTCTCCTACTGTTGTCTTATGCTTTTCCTAACATGGAAGCGTCTTTCCGCCTGCATGTGACGAAAATAATGTTCGCACGTGGGGCGTAGGACTTTACACCCTCCGGCAATACTCTATACCCTCGGGCCGACTTCGCCGTCCCTCGAGCACGAAAATAACTATTTCGTCACAGTAGGCGTAAAGTACGCTTTTACGCGCACTTTTGCAGGCGTAAAGTGAAAAATCCGGGGAAATGTGCCTTTTCTTATGAATAAACAAATATATTAAAACATTTTTCAATACAATTTGTATTTTTCAAAATAAATGCAAAAAACTGGGAAGAAACTTAATTAGGGTTAATGTTTTTTAGTAATGGACAGATGGATCTGCGCCAAAATCTAATCAGATCTAAGTTATGCCAAGACACTTATTTAAAAAAAAAATTTAACAATCTTAGGTGTTTATCAGTAATTCAATTTTTACTTCGACCCAGACCTCAGGTCTGGACGAAGTATTGGATTTGGTTACTTCGGGCATAAAAATTACCCTATAGTTTTTCATCAAATGTCGACGTTTCAGACCCTAAGGACCCCAAATCAACAATAAAAAAATTTGTGTCCGTGATCTTGTACGTACGTACGTCTGTATCATTATGATCTATATTATGTACGTACGTCAGTGCGTCCCGTTTTTTTGTCTCGCGATAACTCGCGTACGGATAAGAGTATTGACATAATTTTTTTTTTTAAAATACGCGTCTTGGCATAACTTAGATCTGATTAGATTTTGGCGCAGATCCATCCGTCCATTACTAAAAAACATTAGCCCCAATTAAGTTTCTTTGTAGGTTTTTGCATTTATTTTGTAAAAATACAAATTTTATTAAAAAATGTTTCAAACAAAAAAGATAGAGCATGAGATTCGCTACAAAAAAGGTTGTATGTATTTTCTTCCTAAAGTCAACGATAATGCCATAAAAACTGGTTAAAATGTTTATGACCATTGTCTGAAAAAGTATTGAATTTGGTCACCTCGGCAAAAAAATTACTCTATAATTTTTCATCAAATTTCGACGTTTCGACCCCCTACCCCCCAGGGGTAGTCTTCGTCAGCCCCTCTCGGGCGCGGTGATCACCTACGGGCTCATATCTTCGTTCAAGATATCTTTGAGGAATTATATGTATATATATTGTATATATAAGATCATAATGGTACAGACAGTAATTAGTAAAACATAGTAAACATGTAATATGCATCGAATAGTCTCTTACAATACAAGTGCATGAAGTAAGCGTTTTGCAACTTTTAGTTATTAATACTTCGGCTGGCCTGTTGTCGGGGTCGAAGTTTTGAAAATGCTCATTTTCAATTTTCATACATGTAAGAAACACTATATTGTTGTATTATATCTATCGAAGCCACTTGGACCTAAATATGATTGGACCCCCAAATATCAATATAATTTTATAATATAATTGAAAGCTGTTAGTAAACAAACGAGTATTAAGGAATAGCCGACTCTTAACTGGGTCGAAGTTTCTGAGCGAGCGAAGCGAGCGAGGCACCACGCCAACACTAGTTTTATATTTGGAAATGTGCAAATCTTTATTAAATTATCATTTTATTCCGCTCTCGGCCGAACCCGGAGTCACTAATCAAGAACGTGGCGGCTATCGTTTCCATTTTTTTTTTCAATTTTGTTATATTCTTTTATTTCTTATTTTTTATTCGCGTTCTTTTATTAATTATGGGCAATTGTTTGCGGTGATCGGAAACAACTTGTAGCAAATACTGCAGTTGGTTTTCATCAAATTGACTACCTTCAAAGTTCTTACTTTTTTTTTAGCATCTTGAAAATCAGAATTTTCCTCCCACTGTAATACGGGTAACGAAAGACAGCCATAAGGTAAGTTTCGTCTTATAAACTATGACCTATTCGGTTTTGTAGTAAAATCTAAGACTTTTAGCATTAATATTTTCTAGATCTACACTAGGGCTCTTCAAGGGTTCATCTTCTTCTTCCTGATGAAATATAGTATTTACATTGCCATTTTTTTGTATCGGTACTGAAATAATTATCATTGCGCCGTTACTTTAGCAATGGTTGGATTTATTTATTGCCTTGTATGTTTTAAGAGACTGAAGAAATTTCAAGTCGTTGTGAAGAGCTTTAGTAGCAATCGGTGCAATTATCTAAGCTTTCACGAGGTCACATGGTTGTTTTTCCATTAAAACATTGTTTAAAAAATTCACCACATCTACTTTAATATCAATAATTGCTTCAAATGTATCCTGATCTGTAGAAGTATCATTATACTGCATATGATTTAATGTATTCCACTGTTTTTGGAATCGTTTGTTAAGAAGGACCTCGGGAGATAAAGAAGGGCCCATTATCTATTAGACTGCTACTTCAACTATCAATTCCAGGATATGATGTCGAAATCCAAGATAGATAACGAGAGTAGATCGCGTTCAAGTAACTGTTCAAGTATAGATACGCCAACTTTTCGGACAGCATTAGAACGTTTTATATCGACGCACATCTAAAGGTTCTAAGGTGGCTTCAGCCTGGGCTTTTCAGTACCAGTTGCAGATGTTTCAGCTGGCAGTTGTGAACTTACCGCAACGACCTTTCCACATATTTATTCAACATACCAATTATATAATTCAGTACCAGAGAAACAGTAAAGAATTTTTCTTCACAGTTGCCGCTTTCCTCACGGCGATAAAGAAATAGTACATTACTCAACGAGAGAGGTACCTATTACACAAAGTGGAAAACATCGCACCCATCAATTCAATCTTTCGCACAGTTTGCTCAATGCAAAGTTTGGAAAATGCTTTCTTTCATTTCTTAAATAATAGTATATTAACATTTTTCTATTGACAGGCCAGAAATAAACAAATTTGAATTATAGTGAAATCTAGAGGTTAGAAACATATTATATGCTAGAAAACTGAGCGAACGGCCAATGTCCGCAGAAGTAAATTTAAGAATTTACTACAAAATAGGTTTAAAAGTATTTACATACAATTACTAAAGGTTAATCGATATGACAAAGGTAGAAATTGAGAGCAAAAATTTACTAAACCGTTTTTGTAGAGGAGGAAATTTCCTACAAAAAAGTCCGCGAGAGCCCTAGTCTAAAAAGTAAAACTTAGGCGGGAGAAAGCCTCGAAGAAAGCATCGCAGTTTTGCAGTCTCATCCTAAGCGTTTTCACAGTCTGAGACTGTGGGTTTCTTACATTGATATCACGCGACACATGGTGCAGCACCAGCACCAAATCTTAGTACAGTGGCGAAGGAATATCTACAGTTTCATCCTTTCAGATTTCTCTCCGTGTAGCATTATGAAAAAAGACCATTTAAAAATCAATAAATAAATGTATCAAATGCTGCAATCGGTTAGGTTGAAACAATTCGACACGTGTCATTATAATTGTCCCTGCACGAATCGACCTTTGAATGCGATTCCCAGAACGTTGAATATCCACAACATTATTCAAAATTCCTGCCTCGTACAAAACGTGCAATAAGTTACCTCAGCGACTTATAGAACTATACGCATTGTGCTACATAGTATTATTGTGTAAGTATACCGGAAATCTAACTTTTACATGGATCTATACTAGATATTAAATACGTTTGAACTTAGTTTCTGACAGGTTATGTGGACTAATGCATCATGAAAATGGTGAAAAATGACTGACCAAAAAGCTCTGTTGTATTTCCTCGTTGGGATAAATATAGGATATATTGCGGGAAACTCACAAAATTTGTGGTTCCATAATCTGAAGGATTATATTGCGAATAATGCGCATTTATTTCCGGTAATACTCGCACTGGATACCGACTACAAAGCGTACTCATCAGAATATAACAAATTTGCAAACAGTTTTACTATTGAGATTCCATGGTCTATGATATTGCCAATGCAAGTGACACCTGATAGAAGCCCCGACTTTCGCAACCATATTTTTACAGCTAAACTTGTTATAGCATTAGTCAATATGGAGAATTATTCCCAATCAGCGTATGCAGCATATTTTGACAAAATTGGACGATTTTCAGTTGGTTACCTAGATTTCTATAGAAGAGCACAACCGAAACCGAAGTTATTGGTATTATTCTGGGAGGGGATTCTTGGCGCACCGTTTGAACGGTTTCTTCACACTTTATGGAAATTCAAGTATTTAGATGCAACTATTTTAGTTGTAAAAAAAGAAATGAACTCGAATTACACAGTCTGGGACATTACATATACAAATATTACAATACACCAACAGAACCCGTTCATAAAAAAATACACACGTCACCGCTATTCATCGGCGATAACATGGTTTCCTGACAAATTACAGGACATGCAAGGATACCCTATTACGGCTGGTACGTATCGCTGTGGGCCCTTGCCGTTTTCAGAATTTGTAACAAGGGCTATGAATGCAACTCTTCATCTCATCAATTATACACGCGATATGAAAGGTTTGGCAAAGCTAAATTGGGACTTAGAACACGGACTTTTAGATTTTGAACAAAATCCAATATTCCATACATATACACATAGGTATAGCACTGATAAACCAGAGTACATATTATATTCAAGACTATTTACATTGCCTTTAGTGACACCCGGCTACTGCATTGGTATACCGATAACATATTTGGAGAATATAACAGTACATCCTTCAGGAATCCCATTATTTATAGTTAGTTTTTTAGTCGTTATACTCATTAAAGCCGGTGCTAATATATATAAATTAAACATCACAGAATTAACGTTCATGGATATGTAGGACATGGCACTAAGCAAATCTGTTATGCAACTGCCTAAATCGTTAATAGAGAAAGTTATTTTCTGCGCATTTTTTGTTGAGTCTTTTCTTTACACGTCCGAGATACTAGGGAGCGTAGTTAAAATCTCTGTGGAAGAGCGACCAGTATGGAATATTGATACTTTGGAAGAGCTTAACACAAGTAGATTATGGATGATTGGCAGTGGCAGTGATCTTCAAAATAGCATTTACAATTTTTCTAACATTTCAGCTGCAGTAAAATTAACAGAGAAAATAATCGCCAAGAGTCCAATTCTGAGTCACGATTGGAGAACGGTGATACGTCATAGAAATGTAAGCATTTTGCTTCACAGTAAGGGACGTGTGGCAGTAGAATATACAAACAACCGGTATGGAATGGAATTAGTGCGATGTTTTTATGGCAGGATGTTCGGCATATTCAATCTAATTTCTCTACAAAAACAGTCTATGTACATTGAACGCTTTAATGAGCTACGAATCTGGTTTCTTGAAATTGGCTTATTTAAATATGATCCCTTTCGATACGAAGACTCTTTATATTTAGATTTTGACAGGTTGTTCGATTCTCTTGATAATATTGGTTTTAATCCATCTACCAAAAATTCAGACGAATGCTCAGAAATAATACGCGCATTGTTTTTTGCCTTTATGTCAGCAATTATTTGTGTCGCGATACCTACTTTTATACTGGAAGTTATTATCGGATACTACAAGGATCCGCTTATAGAAACGTATGGCAATATATCTTATAAGCTACGTATTTTAATGAAAAGGATTTTTAGAAAAAGAACAAAAAAATCGGGCCAGAAATCATAAAAATGTTTTTTTGTGACACATGCGTTGCTATTTTTAATCCATTAACGCCGGAAAAGATATTTTTCTTCAGTTTCAATCAAGTAATTCCTCTAAAAATAATTGTTGAAACAAACTGAATTTTTGTTACCATTTTGAGGTCGCTCCTTCAAAATTCTGAGGTCAAGAATGAGTTACAGCGAATATCCTAGGTAGAAATTAGTACCGGAATTAGCCCGGCATGGTACTGATACAGTACTGACTTCCGTAATTGCAGTACTGACCGCCAGTACTGACAGCCATAGCAGAGCAGTACCAAGCTTGGGTTTTATTCCACCCATTTCTACCTGAGGGATATTCTAATATGGCTCCAAGTTTAGAGAAAATTGCCAAAAAAATTATAAATATTTAGTAAGAATTTTTGTCTAACTATTAGAATATTGGGATTCTGTTGAGACTATGACCAAAAGTGTATAAAATGCTTTAATTTTAAGAAAAAATCTACTTTTATATCGTACTTCATCAGAACGACCTCAAAATGGCGCTGCAGCGATAATTGCATTTGACAATTTTCTGGATTCTGTAACTAAAAAAATGAGCTTCTCAAACGAGAGAAAATGCTTCGAATTCAATAAAGAATATACCTAATTTTTTCAAAATAAATTTTTTCTAATAGTATGGGGTAAATCCCATTGCCATCACGAATAACGAAATGCATTATTTGGTGATTTTGTTTCAATTTGGCGTTATATTGGAATTTCAGTTGGGTGAAATTCAATTCTGAGCTCGGAATCTGCAAGAGAGATATTGATTTTTTTCAAGTTTGATCTTTATGGAAATACTTGTTTGAAATTGAAATAAGAAAAGTGTAATTTCAGGCGTTAATACGTTAATACTTTGATTTTTTGTCTTTGACAATGTAAAATTCTAATATTTGACGACTTTTTGTTTATTTTTTTAGACTTTCGTGAGATGTAAGTGATATAACACAATTGCACTTATTTTTAGTCGATATTTGTCGCATAGTAACAAAATAGGTTTGTAATTTTCATTGATTGTAAACCAAAATATATTTAAAGTGAGGTTTTTTAATGAAACTTAATTTTCATCGAAAAATCAGACATTAATAATGGTTTTTGTGGGCGACCTTCGTCAATGTAATGTTACTGTTGATGTATATAATGTTCTACACTGTATTTGTTGAAACTGAATAAAATGGAATACGACGTTATTTACTCGCTACTTTATTCTTATAAAATTTAAGTGAACAATATTGTTTGTTGCAAGTGTAAGTTCAATTTTTATTATTATCTAAGTATTATTTTTCCTCTCACCCGCAAAAAGGCTTCAAAAACGGGAGGAAGCGACAACTTCGAGGTAACTAGTAGAGGCATGAATATATCGAAAGTATATGATAAAACAAGTGTTTCATGCAAAATTAGACAAAATTGGAGTGGGGGGCGATACCAAAATGGCGGCTCGAAGGCGCGCGGCGGTGGCAACTTTGAATTACGTTTTTGTCATTGATTTCTTAATGAAATGGAAAGTGTGAGTAGGTCATTTTATTCGTTTTTTCCCGTACTTTAAGAATTTGTATGTTACTTGTGCACAGTTTTAATTTAATGCATAAAATTTTACGAAAAATGACAAATTTCGTATTTTTTCGACCTACATTGTCCGATTAAATTGCAAATAACTCTGTAATTTTTTATTTTATCGAAAAAAAGTTCCGACAAAAGTTGTAGATTATACTTTTTTACATAAGAATCATCACCGACGTATCGCATTTGTAGCTAATAATCATTAGAGGAGGGGGCGACAATAAAATAGCATCTCAAAGGCGCGCGGCAATTGCAACATTTTTATTTTTTTTTATTGATTTCTTAAATTAATGGAAAGTGTAGGTACTATCAATGTAAGATGGTACTAACTATTCATTAAGTTTTGTTTAAACAGATATTTTAAAACTATTTATGATGTAAAATATCACAAGAGAATCAATTAGATTATGAATCTGTAAGTCCGTCCCTTTCGCTTTAGTAGATAACCATATTTCTGGATACGTTTTGATCTTACAAACTAGGAGAAATTTGTTTCAAATTGATTGGTTAAAGTTATCGTGTTAAAAACTTCAAAATAAAATAATAAGAACAACAAAAACAATAATAATAATAATAACAGCACAATCTTTAAATACACTGAATGACTTTTTTTATACTTCGATCAGTATCACAATAATACTGCGAACATGAATGCCCCTTTTTCCCCATGCAGATACAATAATAAAATGGAGAGGTATATAAATAAATATTAGTCTATGATAATTCAGTACTTCTTATTCTGTACATAGAACACATTAGATTATGAAAATACACTACTTAAAATAATATCACGTACATCTTCGACAATCACAGAATATATCGCGAAGCAATGGAATGAACATTGTTCTGTATAATGGACAAGCAAGGCGTAGTAACAGGTAAATCTCTAAATGTTATAGTTTTCTCTTTTTTACGATTAATAACGACGTAAGCGTGAACATGATCGTCAAATGATATTTCAGTAAATACATTCGTCTGAAATATAAAATTATTATTTGATTTCGAAATTTGTGTTATTTCGCCAAATTCCTTTTCATTATCTTATATATTAGTAACAACGAAAGTACCAATTTTGTACAATATACCTCTTATTTCAATTTTGTCCAAATTTTTGTTACATTCATTATCAAATGTTTTAGTTGTTTCATATTGAACATTGTGGATTGTGTTACACATCTGAATAATTTGATCGAAGTATAAAAAAAGTCATTCAGTGTATTTAAAGATTGTGCTGTTATTATTATTATTGTGTTGATCTTATTATTTTGTTTTGAAGTTTTTAACACGATAACTTTAACCAATCAATTTGAAACAAAGGGCATAGGGGGTTAACTATACAAAAAATGCCCCCACAGCTCTGTCACCCGAACTGGGTCCATATATTGCTACCCCGATGACTACAAATTTCTGAAAGTATGAACTCAAAATTCGCTTTTTCGAAAAAGTTATGGAGGGGGAAAGAAAAATAAAAAAACTAATTTTTCTCGAAAACTACTGGATCGATTTTAATGAACTTGAAATATGTTAGAAACGTAGGTAAGACAATTTGAGAGAAACAATATGAATTTTTTTTTTTTTTTAATAAGTAAAAAACTGGTTTGAAATTTTCGAAATTTTTTTTTGGCATAATTTTTGATGTGACCACCTTCATCTTTTTTCTTGAGGTACCTTACAATGTCCCCTTTCATATATATTTTTTTTAAATTTTTAAAAAATATAGTTTTTGAATAAAAAATCGTAAACCATGGTCGTCCTGCTTGACTTGCGCATTCGCACAGACCCGTGCACTCACGCACGCACGCACTGACTAAAAATACTATGTTATATACAGTTGAGACTCATGTGTAGCCAATATATTCAAATGTTTTTTCGTGTTTAATGCACAGTGTTGAAATGTACGAAGTTACATTGGACCGAAACAAAAACCGGTGCTGAGTGTATATAGTATAGGTCGACCTTAACCGATGTCAATGAGATATTTTATTATCCGGTGTGATGTCGGCGTGATTGTTGACACGAGACTCCTATATAGAAGAACTGCGAGGCAACAGGTGACTTCTTCTCCGGTAGGCATCGTTCCTTTTATTCGATAGCCATTTCATTCTCGTCATCGAAATCCATCCTTTTTTTAGTAGATTAGGAATCCGGACGGTGCGACCTGACACTTGTATATGATATTGTGCTTTGATTCATATAGTCTATGTAAATCGGTATAGCTGAGTGCAGGTTTATATTTAGTATTTTTTTCGGAGTTATATCTCTGTGATTCTGGAGAATTTTACTTTTTACATTCTTTTGTTTACATCTGACATTCTTATTTCTTCATAATTTTGAAGATGAATAAGACCGTATTGCTAAGACAAAAGTGCCTCCATCTTGCCTTAACTGGCTGGTTGCAATACTTTTTTAATAAATACTACAGGCCGAAAAAAATAGACAGGAAGCGAATATTTACTCCACTTCTTTGCAGCAAGCAATAAATGTAAATTACATTATTTGTCAAAAATGTAGAATGTCTGTTTATAGAAAAAATATATCTGCAGAGAAATCTGAAGTAAATGTCGTAAATGATGTTGTGCCTGATTCGGTAGATAATGATCCCACGTTTGAAATAGTTGAATCAAAAGCATCGGTTTCTGAGGTTGAACGTATGGAAGTTTTTATTCGGAGAACTATTGCAACGCATAAATCATGTTGCTTTTGTGGCGGCACAAAACATTTACGTGTCATTCCTGAGGAAACACGAATAAAAACTTATATCAAAACTCAAATCTACATTCCATCTTGGAATCGATGTTGTCGTATGCACTTGATAAACGATAGAATATACGAAGAAGATCTTATCCAACTGAAAGCCTATTCTAATACTACAAGCCTTACGGCATCTGAGTTATCAAAACTAATTCTATTCTATTAGAAACTCTTTCTATTAGATGTGACTCGACATTGCTTGATAAAATAGGGGAATACAATATTTCTGATAAACAACTCAAAATTTTTACAGGCTTAAATTGGGAACAATTAAATGAACTGAAAGACATGTTAACTTCATTGCGAAATAGTCATTCCCGTTCCGTCATTCAAGCTATTGTTGTCTTTTTGTTCAAATTACGGTCGGGTAATTCGAATGCAATGATCGCGTCAATTTTGCAATTGCAAAATGAACACGATGTCTCGGACTATTCGGCCAGTGTAATGAAATCATTTGAAGATGATGTTTTGCCACTTCGTTTTGGAGTGAATGCTTGTAGTCGGAATGAACTCATTCTAAACCATACCACTAAAATGGCAAAACATTTATTCGATTCTAACGATAAACTTTTTTTGATATGCGACGGCACATACGCTAGACATCAAAAAAGTTCTAATAATGATTACCAAAGGAAATCGCACTCTGGTCAAAAGAAAGTTCCCCTTTGTAAACCGTTTACCATCTGCACAACTGACGGGTATGTTGTAGACATTGCTGGACCTTTTCTTGGGAATCAAAATGATGCCCAGATTTTGGAAACAACTCTCGAAAGTCCTGAAGGTTTATCTAAGCTGGTTAATGAAGGTGATATTTTTGTTCTTGACCGTGGATTTCGTGACGTAAAAGAAAAGTTGGAAGAAAAAAAATTTCGAGTTTTGATGCCTGCCTTAAAAGGAAAAAGGAAACAATTAACTGCAGAAGAATCAAATAATTCTCGCTTTGTTACGAAAATTCGGTGGGCTGTAGAATCCGTTCACGGTGTCATCAAGCAAAAATATCTTCTTCTTAATCATACAATCGATAATAAGTTATTACCAAAAGTTGGATCATACTTCAGAATTGCATGTTTTCTTAATAATATTTTCGGAAAAAGATTACATTCTGATGTAGATAACTTCGATGATATTCTTCAAAAGATGCAAACTCAAAAAAATGTGAAGTTTTCTTTGGCTGATAAAGTAGAAGAAGCAGGATGGCTACGTCGTAAACTTTCGTTTGGAACTATCTCCTCAGATGATCTTAATGATTTTCCGGAATTAACAACAAATGATTTGAAAATTTTATTCACTGGTACCTACCAACTTGCTCAGGCTGTTTCCTATTTAGCAGAAATGCTTGACAAAGATGGCAATCTAAAAATGGAATTTGTTAAAGATGATTCAACGACTTTAAAAATTAGAGTTCCGTCCGTCACATTTCTCGTCAAACCTATAGTTGTTTTATTAAATACGAACCTGACACTATTGGACATTCTGGAATTACATTCTGTTGTTCCCACATTGCGGCTGTTATATATTATTTATCACATGCGCGTTATTTATCAAGAATTTTCAAACCAGCTGAGATATTAACTGACATATTCACCACAACTAAAATTGTACCAGTAATCGAATCTGATAGCGATGAAGACTGAACAATTGTAGCATCAGTGAGCGAGAGGCAAGATAATATATCTTGCTTTAATTGTATGGGTAACAACTCCATCTGCCTTAACTGGCTGGGTGACTCCTCCATCTTGCCTTAAATGGCTGGGTGACTCCTCTAGCTTGCCTTAACTGGCTGGGTGACTCCTCCATCTTGCCTTAAATGGCTGGGTGACTCCTCCATCTTGACTTAACTGGCTGGGTGATTCCTCCATCTTGCCTTAACTGGCTGGGTGATTCCTCCATCTTGCCTTAACTGGCTGGGTGACTCCTCCATCTTGCCTTAACTGGCTGGGTGACTCCTCCATCTTGCCTTAAATGGCTGGGTGACTCGTCTATCTTGCCTTAACTGGCTGGGTGACTCGTCTATCTTGCCTTAACTGGCTGGGTGACTCGTCTATCTTGCCTTAATTGGCTGGGTGCCCTCATTTGTCCACCTTCACGTGGTGGGGGTGTTACGGCTAACGATCCGCTCGGGCTATATCAGATCAGGTTCAACCATGCTGAATGCTGGCCGACGGGGAGGTCCAAACTAACGGACATTAAGAAAAAGAATTATAGAACCCCACCATGGGACCTGGGTTCTAAGACAAGATCGTATTCGGACGTAAATTTCGCTTTTTCCATTTCCGGAGTGAAAAAATAAGGGGTCTCATTAAAAAGAGGCTTCATACTGAAATGACCTTAAAGGTCAACGTCAAGGTCACTATTGGATATCCCCCTCGGAATCCAAAAACTTTTCTATTTAAACTTTTTTTTTCTAAACAGCATTCATTCTCAGATTTCCGGGTGGTAGTTTTAAATTGTGTACCCTGTATTATATATATATGTATGCATGCGTGCGCGCGAGCGCGTGTGCGAATGCGCAAGTCCAGCAGGACGACCATGGTTTACGATTTTTTATTCAAAAACTATATTTTTTTAAAATTTTAAAAAAATATATATGAAAGGGGACATTGTAAGGTACCTCAAGAAAAAAGATGAAGGTGGTCACATCAAAAATTATGCCAAAAAAAAAATTTCGAAAATTTCAAACCAGTTTTTTACTTATTAAAAAAAAAAAAATTCATATTGTTTCTCTCAAATTGTCTTACCTACGTTTCTAACATATTTCAAGTTCATTAAAATCGATCCAGTAGTTTTCGAGAAAAATTAGTTTTTTTATTTTTCTTTCCCCCTCCATAACTTTTTCGAAAAAGCGAATTTTGAGTTCATACTTTCAGAAATTTGTAGTCATCGGGGTAGCAATATATGGACCCAGTTCGGGTGACAGAGCTGTGGGGGCATTTTTTGTATAGTTAACCCCCTATGCTCTTTCTCCTAGTTTGTAAGATCAAAACGTATCCAGAAATATGGCTATGGACTAATTTAAGGCAATATTTCTCTTTTAAGCCTTAGCATGGAGCCAAACGATTCATGGACACTTCATCGTAGCCTATTTCATCGTCCCCCACTTCATAGCCTTCCGTTTCATCGTCTGGACATTTCATCGCCTACGACACTTCATCGTCTGGACACTTCATCGTCTGGGACATTTCATCGTCCGGGACTCTTCATCGTCTGGGACACTTCATCGTCTGGGACACTTGTTCGTCTAGACATTTAATCGTCTGGGGCACTTCTTCGTCCGGAACACTTAATCGTCCGGGACACTTCATCGTCTTGGACACTTCATCGTCCGGGACACGTGTTCGTCCGGGACACGTGTTCGTCCGGGACGCATCGTCATCGTCATTGGGGACACTTCATCGTCGGGGACATTTCAGCGCGCTCCATACTTTCTTGTGTTATTAGCTTTTCTACGTGCACGAGGTGTTCAGGCTCGCCGATTACGGGGTCTAGGTGGTGCGCTCCGTAGCTTTTTATGTTATTAGCTCAAATACGTGCACCAGGTGTTCGGAGTCACCGATTACGGGGTCGAGGTGGTGCGCTTCGTAGCTTTTTATGTTATTAGCTATTCTACGTGCACTGGGTGTTTAGGGTCGCCGATTACGGGGTCTAGGTAGTGCGCTCCTTAGCTTTTTATGTTATTAGCTCAAATACGTGCACCAGGTGTTCAGGATCACCGATTACGGAGTCTAGGTGGTGCGCTCTGTAGCTTTTTATGTTATTAGCTATTCTATATCGAAGAGCTTGGATCCACCGTTGTCCCTATATCCTGGGGGGCTCCGCCCCCCAGACCCCCCTTTTTATAATAACCTAACCTTCAACCAATAGATGTGAGTAAACCCACGTGAAAAATGCATCCCTCCGGATATACCATGAAATGGTTAATTGATTGTATGCACAATTTTTTTTTTCCAATGGAGGGCAATAAGTAGAGGAGGGTGGCCCAATGCCGACCGTGATGGGAGATATAGAGCAGGGGGTAGTAGGTACAACCCGGTTGGGTTTGGTCGACTTTCCCCTACTTATTGCACTACAAGCTCCCCGTTTATATAACTACATAAATCGTTTGGCTCCATGCTAAGGCTTAAAATAGAAATATTGCCTTAAATTAGTCCATAACCATATTTCTGGATACGTTTTGACCTTACAAACTAGGAGAAATTTGTTTCAAATTGATTGGTTAAAGTTATCGCAAAATATTTTCAAAGTCAACTATCAATATCCAGTAGCCAAGACAGTAAAAAATGGTTTTCTGAAAAGAAATTCAGTAAAAAATCCGTTTTAAAACCTAGAACTTGGAGCAACCGTTTCCTCGCTTTTTTCGTCCCGCGCTCGAGGACCCTTAAATCTTATTTTTATGAAAGAATTTGTTTTGAATTTTTATTACTTTTTAAAAAGATTTGGTGGAGTTAACAATGTACAGAAAGTTTGTCTTCCCAATTTTTGTATGTAGCATTAGACAATGGTTTCTTTCGACAGAAAGATCTTGGCTTTATTACACGATTTCAGTGTTTTTTTTAGAATAAGAACTTGGCGAGTTTTTTTCCATAAATTCGAAATAACATGGGCAAAACGAAAGGCTAGAAAGCCGACATATATTTTATAAAATATCGTATATGTAGCATTAAAATTCTAAGAATTTTCATGTAAATAAATGCTGCAATGAGCCGAATGAGCAATCTCTTTAAGGGAAATTTTGATGGAAGTACAACTAGCTTTGATTTATCATTTAACGTTATAGTAGGCCCTGCCCCAAGCTATACCGTCCAAAGTTATACGTTTAGCTTGTCTAAAGTTTTACCACTCTGTTCCTCTCCTTTCCCCACCACATTGTTTCACTGAGCCACACTTGCGTAGCGACACTCACACACAGAAGCACTCATTGCACGGATATAAACAGTTACGGAAGTGGGGATAGTAAGGGGCTATAACTTTGGATAAACTTCCGCCATTTTGAAAAAACCGACGGTATAACTTAGGATGGGAACTACTGTACTTTAAATTGTGCGATTGCGAGAGTTAAATCTAGGATATGCAAATTTAATTAAATATTATTTATTATTACATAAGTTCTCTGTCTCTTTCATGCAATTTAGCATTCATGGCTCTGTGTTTTGTTTTTGTTGGCGCTTTTAAAATAGATCTGTATATATTTTTTATGTTAATTTGCATTTATACTGAACTGTAATAATTTATTATTGGGTATTAACCCGTTAATTAATAAAATAAAAAAGTATTCAGAAGATACTTCAATTGGTGTCAGAAGTGACTCGTCGTTCTACGGCCGTTCCTATTGAATTTTTGGAAATTTTTGGATTTTTCAAGAGTTTTCAACACCTTTAATTTTCGACATTACGACTCCATTCCCTGCTACCAACCTACCATCCGTAACCTCACCACCTGCAATAGTTCCTCTACAATAAAAGTACATAAAAAGTAAATCTTAAAATAAAAGTATTTTTGGCCCGCCGGGCGTAAAATTCGATTTACGTTTAAAATAGCGTTTTACGCCTCCGGGTGCGTAAAATGAAAGTCATTGTTTTATGTAAATTATTGATAAATTTGAATTACCTAGTTATTTTAAATTAAAAAAATAGATTCAAAATAAATAAATTCTCAACAATATACAAGAGTGGCATATAAACGAAAATACCAAGAATTCATGTCTCCGTAATGTTGTTTACATTCGCCGCAATAAACAAAGTGTACGTCGCTATGCCGCAAATTTTGTATTTTAAATTTTGATTATCATTTATTTCCTTTCAAGTTATAAGGATTTATTTTCTTTTAGGGGAAGGGGGTGTTCAAAAGTGCATAAAATGCTATTTACACTGAAACAAAATATATTATAAAATATATTATTTTAATTTTGTTATTTACTTATTTTAGTATATACTTTTCGAATCGGGTCGCCCCCCCCCCCAACCGCCCGTTCCCCTCTTAAACCCTTCACATCTTATTTATTCGAAATTTTGTCATTGAACTTTACACGGCCGTCGTTAAATCATTTTCTACCTCCACATCCCTACTACTTTCTGTAATGTGGTTGTAAATTTTACGCCCGCTGGCCAAAAAATAATGTCCGTGTTACATGCGTAATATTTATCGTCCTTAATACGAAAACTACTATTAGAAGATACATCATTATATATTTTTTCTGGTTATCACGTCGAACCCATTTTGCTAAATAAATAATGCAAATCACGTAAAAAGCGTTACAGAGCTTGCGAAAACAAAGAATTTAACCTCTTATACGTTAGGTTTAAGTAAAAGTTGAACGCATACGGATTTACAATATCATAAAATTATCGGAAATCGGATTTTGTAATGACCGCGTGCTTTTAGAATTTTGTAACATTAGAAGGCTTCCTGTGAGTTTAATTTTTATTGAAACGCAACGCATGAAGTGGCAAATTCTTCGTTTTTTAAGCTCCACAACTTCGCCTAATATGATTTTCCTACATGTATAATATATGACATTTTCCTATACATTGACAGCGATTATTACCGAAAAATCAGTCTGAACGAATTTAAGTAATGAGAACACCTATGAAACCCGTAGAGAGCAAAAATCTTGAAAATGGATAATTTTAATAATGTATGCAGATCCAAATACACGCAACATTTTTTGTTTGTAAAAAAATTCTTAAAAATCATAATCTCTATTTACCTTGAAGTAATTTAATTATTTTGTGCTTAAAGACGATAACATATAATAATTATGGTTCGGGTTGAGTTCATCTCTAAAATGATGCTTATTGTTGCGAAAAATTTTTTCAAAAATATGTACACTTGGTCCCAAACCCTTTTCATCTTGTATCAAACAATCTATCGGACAAAAATATGATGGCAATAAATACAGCATGGTGTTTAAACCTCTCTAAATCGTTATAATAAAAACTGATCTACATGTGGATTAAATAATTTCACCCAATGTACCATACAAAACTTAAAAATTATGCAAAATATTGCAAATAGTTCTTATCTTATGTGGATCTTAAAAAGTAATACATTCGACGTAGAGTTTTGTAACGCACACTTCTCATGTACAAGAACAGAAATGCAGTCGACCTGCTTAAATAATATATTCAACAGCACGAATAATAATTCATTTCTGAGTTTTAGAATATCTATATATATTGAACCGTGACAGTAAAATTATATAGTATTTTCAACATGCGTTCTGTTGCAGTACTTGCGTTTCTCTTACTAGCGAAGATATCAATGTCTAATTCGCAACTTTTGGACTTTTTCTTCTCCAACGATAATGGTATTTTCATCTTTAATTATTTCATTTTTAATCTTTTGACTTTAATATCTTTAGAAAAGTTTTTCGTAATTTTTGACGTTTTTAATTTCATTATCGTCTTAATTTATTGAAACCAGAAACGAAAGCTGATAAAATTTCCGCACATTTGTAGTCACTGATTTTGTAATGGCATTCGTACAAATGTTATTAAAGGAAAAATGACTAGATGAAGTTCGATCGTAATTATATGAAGACTCGTTCGAGATGATTACGAATGCATTACTATAGGCGTCACCACAACGTTAGACCGAAAACAAACAAGGGATATATCTCGACCAGCATCTTCCTGCTGGCGTTGACAACTTCATTATGTTTAAAGTATTATTAAAAAAAAATACATATGTATATATATATATTTATATGACGACGGGCTAAATGTGGGTTAAATTTTCAGGGTGGGATCATAATTATCTCGAAAGTGTCTTCATATAATTACGATCGAACTTCACTTTAGGTAAGTTCGTTTGATCTAGTAATTATATTAATTATATGTTATTTTTTGTCATATTAATATTAAACATTTACAATTTAACTTTTTCTTAAAACAGACTTAGCAAACATATTTTTTATGTTTTCAATGGGTCGATTGTAAACTTTGGAAATTATTTGAGACGTTTCATACCAGACATTAGCTTTCTTAATGGCATTTAAACTCACAACTTCCTTTAAAGCTGTTGAAGTCGAGGCATGTCTTGTACTGACAAATTATCTGATACGCCACATCGGTGAAGAGCACTTCTTATCCAAAGGCTGATTGTTTGCGTAGAAACAGCGTGAAATGCTCTTTTGGTTGATGTAAAAAGTTCCCCAATATATTTGCGATTCGCTTCAGTTGCAGTTAAATATATTTGCACAGCAATAACTGGACAAGACCGAGGTTCACTATCAAAATAAGGCACATTTAACAGCAGCTCCCGGCCTGGAGGTTTTTATTATGGTTGGAATTTCGATCTGCAACCCGATTTTATTAGAATTAACATTTTCTAAACTAATACTTTTGAGCGTTTGGGATCTCTGAGCTGTAGATAGAGCCAATAATAATATTTTTTCCGTTAATTGCAGTAAATTCAAATCATCCAACGGTTCTAATTTAATCAACTCATCTATGACCATTTGTACATCCCATATTTTGTCATATTTCCACTTTGAAGGTCGTAATTTAAAAATTCCTTTGAAAAATCTTGAAAAATTTGCATCACCAGACACTTTTTTCCTATGACTAAACTTATAGCCAATCTAGCTGAGTTCAGAGTACCGTATGAGGCTTCTTTAGCAAATCTTTCAGTCAAAAATATGCAATGCTCTTTATTTGTGCTTCAATTGGATTTCCCCCTTGGCGACAGCATTAATCATACAAATTCATTATTGTAGTGTTATAATGTTTCCACGTAGAATTTGATAAAGATGCCAATAAAATGTATAATGAAGCAAGTGGTACCCCTCGTTCTATGACGGCTTCCCTGACAATTTGCCTGCTATCAGTATGAGTTTTTTCGCTAAAGGCTGCTCTTGTGAACTAAATGGAGAAGTCAACAATTTAGGTGCGGATTTAAAATATATAGGTTCGCCTATGAGTAAACTTAGAAATAATGGATAGCATGGGTAGCAAGACCAAAATTACTGTAGCCTTTTCATGTATTATTTTCTTTAAAGTTCTTAAAATTAAAACGAATGGTGAAAAAGCATAAAAATACCACGCAGACCAAGAAATAGTAAATCGATAAATGTCGCATCATGATTGCGGTGCCAAGAACAATATTTCTCACATTTACAGTTAATTTTTGACGCGAATAAGCCAATATAAAATTGGCTATAAAAGCTGGTAGTCCAAAAATGTTTACTAATAATATTAAAAGCTGGCTATGTAAGCTGCCACTCTGTGTTTTCTGTATTGATACGTGATTCCTTGTCCGCTTAAACATTTTCTTTCGACGGAATATATGATACAAATACATATAATTTTCCCTCCTCACACCACTTCCAAATATTTTTAGCAATCATATTTAATGCTTGTACTTTAGTGCATTCCATTCTATTTACATATGACAAAGCTGTTGGGTTATCTATTCTCAGTAAAATTCGTTTGTTTCTTTATTCGGCAGCAAAATATTTAAGTCCATAAAAAGCGGCTGTTAGTTCTAAAGTATTACTGCCATTGAATTTCCTTTTTCACTCCAAAACCCATGTGTTGAAACGTCAGAGAAAATTTCCATGGCATAAACAGGATTTTTAATTTTCTTATTTCTAGAAATTAATTGTTTCTGCTACCATGTAAAATCTTCGAACATATGATTACTAGTTACCATTTTTGAATCAAAGTTACCTTTAAAATATTTAAAATTTTTTATCTTTTCCCTTTCAAGTTGTTTTAAGGAGGTTCACCAGGTACCTATCGAGTCAAATATGGAACGGACGCCAATATGACTTCGGTGGTATGCTTCCTAAGACGTTGCCGTCCGTCAACATAACCAAAAATGACCCTTTTAGCTATTTGTTTATTTTATTTCTCGTCTCTAAAGGTAGGAAGAGACGTTTTTCTTTCTGCAAATAAAATCTCACACATTTTTTTATGAGGAGTATAAATTTTACGAAAAACTCAATGTTAATTCAATACGAATTTCATGAATATATATTTGTTCCCATAAAACTCAATGTTAAAGAATCGTGAACATTTTTATTAATTTCTCTGCTCTGAAGGTACCTAGGGGCTTGAAACTTTGCAGGCATTAATTTCTTTCATTGTTTAACCTACTATAATTTTTTCGTTAAATTCTCAATGTTAATTATTTGACCTGGTGAACCTCCTTAAATGAGCCGCTGCATATTCAATTCCTGGAGAAAAGGCTACTAATGATCCTATCATTTGAGTAAATTCTCTGATTGAGGATTTCTTTGTATATGTAAATAGATCTACCATTCATTTTAATGTTTTGAGTTTTTCTAAAGTAGGTTCAATCGTTATATACTTTGTATCTACAATGAAACCTAAATACGTACATCTTTATTATGGAACCAATCTGCATCTTCTGAAATGTAGAAGAAAATCTAATTTTTCAAATAACTCCAGAACTAATTTGGTGTAGATTGCACAAGAGTATTTATCTCTACCGATGAATATAAAATCATCCAAATATATATAGTTTCTAAAGATCCACTCTTTCTTAATTTCCTAATTACTGGTTTCATTATCTTTGTAAATAAATGTATACGGACATGATGAAACCCCAAAAGGTAAACACGTCAATTCAAAAGTTTGATTATTATAATAGAATCGTGAATATTTGAATGTGGACTGGAATTAAATAGTATACATCTTGTAAGTCAATAGTTGTCATAAATGATTAATTTGTAACTAATTTCGTCGGTGTTCTTAATTCTTCTAAGTTAAAATATTGTTTATTAATAAAATTATTTAGTCGTTTTTAATTAAACACGAATCGACTGGAACCATCTTTTTTAGGGATTATAAAATACGAGGAAATTAATTGATCAGGTAAAGGTTCAAATCTGACGATTGCAGCTTTTTCAATGAGGTGATTAATAGCCGAATCTATTTTTAATTGTTCTTCTGCTGTGAACACAGGTATGGGAATTTTGATCTGTACAGGTATTCGATAAAAATTAATTTTTGTACCTTTTATACAATTTAAAATAATTTTGTCTGTGGTAACTTTATGCCATTCGCGTATATCTTCTGTAGACAGCGATCTTGCGTATCTCACTTACTTCAGCCGTGAAATTACTCCTCAACCTTGCATTCGATTTTCTACTGCAATTTGTTTTCAATTGCTGTCTGTTTTTTGGCTAATATTTTGTTTTCAACTGTTTTGTTGGCCATTTGATTATGCGCGATATGATGTACAGATTTAAGTTCCTCTCCAGTTTAAAGAAGGTTTAAATTTGCTCGTGAAATTTTTTGAAGCAGGTACATTTCTAATTTCTTGGCTTGTCTTTTGTATTTGTTTGGCTTCTTTTATTTTTTCCCCTAAATTACTTCCAAAAATTAAAATGTCAGAATTTATATCTTCTAGTATTGCCTTCATTTCTTTATCGAATCCCGGTAATATATAAGCTTTTCGCGCTAACGACTCAGCTTTATGCTGATGTATTAACGATTTTCCAAGGTCCGCCAATTTTTCAATGTGCTCCATCTTTTCACTTTCTGATTTACCATTCAGCATTTCCGAAATAATTTCTCCCAAGACTGATACTTCTGAAGTGGTCCTGTTTTGCGATTCGAAAAAAAATTGTTAAACTTATTGGGTGAATATCCATTTTTCGCAGTTGACTATTTTTTAGATCATCGCCGAGAATTTTTAAAATATTTTCAACCAATGCAGAATTCATAACATTATTCTCAACTATAGATTTAATTTGAGTTGAATGTTCATTTGACCTAGATGTTTCGTTCGTCTCGTCAGTGTTTTTGTTGACCAACTGGACCGAAGTTTCTTCCGCCGATTTACCGTCAGTGTCTTTCCTTTGAACCTGATTACGGACACAGATGACGATCCCCTGCCGGATGACGTTCCATCGCGTAGATTTTCTATAAATACTTAAGGAGGTTCACCAGGTCAAAGAATTAACATTGAGAATTTAACGAAAAAATTATAGTAGGTTAAACAATGAAAGAAATTAATGCCTGCAAAGTTTCAAGCCCCTAGGTACCTTCAGAGCAGAGAAATTAATAAAAATGTTCACGATTCTTTAACACTGAGTTTTATGGGAACATGTATATATTCATGAAATTCGTATTGAATTAACATTGAGTTTTTCGTAAAATTTATACTACTGATAAAAAAATTTGTGAGATTTTATTTGCAGAAAGAAAAATGTCTCTTCCTACCTTTAGAGACGAGAAATAAAATAAACAAATAGCTAAAAGGGTCATTTTTGGTTATGTTGACGGACGGCAACGTCTTAGGAAGCATACCACCGAAGTCATATTGGCGTCCGTTCCATATTTGACTCGATAGGTACCTGGTGAACCTCCTTAAACATTAGGTCAGATTTGTCATGGTCAAGACCACGTAGAACTTTGCAACCACGTGGTTTCTACCTGGTCAAATGGGCCAAAACTGCCAGAACATGCCCCGCAATCATAACCACGTAGAAAACCCCACCCTTATTGTTAGCGTTATTTTTGTTTGCCTTCACATTATCGTTATCGCTGTAGATATATATAGACATTAAAGATACGAAATAAGGAACTAGTAACTTATATATCTATCTTTGTGCTCATAATTGTTTCAGACTATTTAACAAGAGAGTTCCTGCAAAGGGTGGCAACAGACATAATTGATATAATTGAATCCTCGAGACAAGAAATATCTGCCCTATTCATGGATTTCGGAAAACAAAGATCTGGTATGTATCGATTGAAATTTGAAATAAACATTGAACATATATGTGCAAAGAGTTATTGGAAGATACAGAAAAAAACTCAAGAGCATGTATTTATATCTCATCTAATATATAATTTTATTTTCAGACAGACTTAGACTACGGAATATTTACAATATTGATCAAGAAGTATTATATGAGGTCAAAAGAAGGGTACGAGAAAGTTCACATGAATTATCAACAAATAATCCTGATCTGGCAGAAACTGATTTCAGTTCATCAACTGTTGAGACAGACGATTCACCAGCTGATGTGACTGGCGGATCCAAAACCGTTGAGACTGACGATTCACATAAAGATGTGAACGAGGGTTCACATAAAGATGTGACTGAAGGTTCACAAAGTTATGTAACTGATGGTGCACAAACCGATGTAACTGAACATTTAGAGAGTAGCGAGATTTCCGATACGACAAGCGATGAAATTTCCGTTTCACGTACTGGCTCGATACCTATGCTTCCCATAGAACTTTTTACAGGCAAGAAATAATTTTTCAGCAGGCGACGCAGTGAAGGTTATAGTATCAGTATACTTTAAATAAAGGATGTAAATATAAATTAAACTACCGCAAAATCCCATTAAACATCAATTACTCAGAATTATCAAAATTGTCAATACTTCGGAATCCTATTTGCCCATCTTGGATTATGAATTTGAATAGCATGAATCAACTATAAAAGTTAATTTTGTTTTGCGGTGCCGAAAAAGTAAAGAATACTTTATTCTGAAACAATTTATTTTGACATAGAGGGTTTTCCAACGTTTATAAGAATCGATATTAAAAGAATGTGAAGCAATATGACTATGGGATGGAAATTTGAAGTGATTAGTGACTCAGCGTATTTGCCTATCTGTGACTCGCGCTTTGCAGATGGTTTTATCGTAAAATATTATTCACACATTTAAAGAAAATACCGTTTAACTTCCCCGACCTTATGTTTGTCCTAAAACGTAACGCATCCATCGTTATTCTTCTTCAATATAAATGTTTTTTCTTACAATTGAAATAAAAACAATTTGGAAGTTATAAATGTAAAGAAATACAACCCACATTTCAGTAAAAAACGTTTAAGAATATTTTTTATTTATACCTATTTAGTACATATTTACAACATTTTACATGAACATACATAATGCAAACATATAATGTGTATGTTCTTAAAGAGAGAGTGGGGTAAAAATGGTTTGTCCATTCATCATTGCCTTTTCTTTACGTATTTGTGCTTTTTTATGTCTTCGTTTTGTGCGTCGAAGTATTTGAAGTATTTCATGTTTAAACTCATACCTCGTGTCTGGGCCTTCAAAATATGGGCAGTGCTTGGCAGCTACTGTAAAAGATTAATCATGCTTTCAAATATAACGTTTCGTAGCTTATTTGTAGATATTTTTTAAGATACTATCCATAAAAAAATGTCGATAAAAGTATTTATCTTAAAAGATGACAAAATACACTCTTTAAATTACAAAATTGATCGAGTTTTAATATTACAACTATAGAGAAGAATGAGGGTTCAGATGAAGTAAATACAATGCTTACAAAATATAACGTTGGCCATTTTAGACATCCCAAAGCCTGCAGTTTGTGGCGTCCACTTCCAAGAAAAATTGGTAGCAAATAATTCGTCAGTCAGCGTTTGTTTCATTGCAAATGTCATAAAATGCTTATAGGAGATTGCTCCTATACTAGTCAGATATTCAAACTAAAATAACAAAATGTAATTACAAAATTATTTACAAACGGAGAATGAGAATCACATAAATTTTTTAGAACTTATGCGAGTTAATCATAATAGCCCGTCTAAGTTTATTAAAACAGAAATTAATTACTTAAACAGATTAAAAATGATATGTTTAGTATGTAATTGTTTCTATCTTTATCATTAATATCATTATCGTACCAATACAACGCGTTTATTTTCTGGGCCTTCGGTGGTATCGTTTTCCAGGGCCCAAAAAGCATCCATGTTTGTCATTGGATAACCGACCAACTTCTTGGTATTAGAAACCATCGTGTCCAATGGTTTTTCGTTTCTTGCACTTTGAGTTTCTTTTTTGATATCAAGTAAGACTTTTATTGCGCTTTCCTTTTGAGTTAAAATGTGATTTGACTGAGTTTCCAACATTCTAAAAAACGTTATTTTCTTAAATAAAACAAACATAACCGGAATATTGTACGAAGGAATTTCTGTATATAAGTTCGATCGTGTATATGAATTAGTCATTAGATCTAATAGTGACATTGGATTTCATGGTCCAAATACGATATTAAGATGTAGAATCAAAGTGATCCCATTGGAAAAGTAATCAAACCGCGTTGTAATGTAGGCTTTCGTTTAAAATAATAAAATTAGGGAGGGCTTTTAACCTACAAAGTAATTGTTTACTGATAGTAGGCCTCCACCTACTACCACGAGCAATTATGGATGGTAAATAGTCCCAATGTTTCGGACCTCTTGGGTCCCACTTCAGGGGAAAATAAGCTTTCTAGTATGTAAGAATACTTTTTAGGTTAAAAGCCCTCCCTAATTTTATTATAATTAAACCGCATTTGAATTACTAGACGAACATCCATAAAGTTACGTTTTTGAGAATGAATCAATACTGTAGTTACAGTCTAGTCTTAATATTTGTTTAGCCCTTTTTTTACTAGGGATTACTTTTACCCCTACCTTCATTCTGCATGTGGACATAATTTTGTTTATATTTATTAAATTAAAATCGACCTTGAATATGAAATTGAAGGTCACCATTGGATTACTAGTTACGTAACAACTTATTTAATGCGACACATTCTATAAGCTGCCACATATGTTTAAAGACTTGACGGATTTTATACGATATTTTTCTCAGGTAAACCTTCGGAAAGACTGCGTCACACGGACAAAATGTTATTAACATATTTTCCAACGTATTTTTGGTCGCTGAACACGAATCTGAAGTCAGTCGCTCAGCCGAATCTTAGCCGCTGTATTGAAAAAATGTCGAAAAAACATAATTTTTTTTCATGCTTCAACTCGCACGAACAAATTGTTTTAAACAAATAATGTAGAGCTCGAAATTCTCTACGAAAAAGATTGTATACATTTTCTTCGTAAAATCAAAAGTAACGCTGTTCGTGAAGGAGACATATGAGAATAATTGACTTGGCGTGTTTTCAGCATAATGCCTACGCTCGGCTTCCTACTGGAGGGGCCTGCGGCCCCCAGGCTCCTCGCTAGAAAACCACCCTAACCTTCTTGGTTTGCCGAGGCTCCGTCTGGGTGACCCGCATTCAACTTGTACAATATACAGTTTTGACATCTTGCAGTATCCGCTGTACAAACATCATATGTACGATCTGTCTTTTTTAACAATACCGCAGAATTAGCATTACCCAAGATGTACCACGTGGATGTTGCACGGTAGGGTTTACATATCTTCGGGATGATTTGTTCACGTGGTTCCCGTTGCCAACACACGTGCGTGCGTGCAAAAAATGTTCACCTTTAATTTACGGCGTTACTTTTAACTTAGGAAGAAAACGTATACAACTTTTTTTGTAGAGAATATCGTGCTCTAAACGTTTTGAATGAAACATTTTTTCATGCGACTTCAAGTTTTTAAGATAAATGCATAACATTGGAAAAAATGACGTTATTTCGATGTTTTTTCAATATAGTGACTAAGATGCGGCCGAGCGACAAATTCTGATTTCAGATTCATGTTCAGCACCCCAAAATACGTCGGAAAACATATCAGTCTATTTTTTTTTCCAGTGACGTAGTCTTTCCGAAGGTCTACCTTTTCTGATTCTGTTTCTTTGTACGGATAAACATTTCGGGAATTGTAATTAGATATTAGTTGTACTTACTTTACCTGAGATTCTAGGATGGTATAATCCTCGCTGTCTGGGGCATAATAGCAAGTCTCTTCAAAACTGATATCTGATTCAATTTCTTCCGCATCGTCGAACGCCAATGATTCTAATACTGTCCCGATATTCATTTTTCTGTGAATAAGAAATAACACGTAAATTTTTCATCTACTGTCGGGTTTCTAGAAATACATCATTAGAATTGGACCTGGGTATATCGACACTCTTATCGTTTGACCTCGCTTGTTCGACATCGGTAAGTTACCCCCCCCCCCCCCCCCCCGCCCGCCGAACCAGTTTAATATCAGTCTGTAATATATAACAGGACGTATTTTATTTTATTTAAATTACGTCAATGGAGGGAGGAATACATAAAAAACGTGACTCACGATATTAACTCGATAGCTCAAAAACCCAGCACCTAAAAAATTTGCGGCAATTTACGGCATGCATTTTTCTCCATGTAGTTAATTTGTCGGCCAACAGGCGCGAGTAACTGCATGTCGCAGTATCGCTATCGGCTTTTACATGTCGGGTTATGGCTCTTCCCATTTTTTACATGTTCCTTTTTTGAAATCATTAAGACGACCTATTTTGATAATACGTCTACTGTAATTTAAATAAAAAAAAATAGTCTGTAGCCGAGTAACGTCTTGACACTAATCGGATGTTGTGACTAATATGAACTAGTAATCAGGGGGAAAAAGTGGAAGAAAAAAATTTGTTTTTGAGAAAAACAAAAAACTTACTACTTTTTTGAACTAAAAATGGTCGCCATTTTTGTCAATGTTATTATTGGATATCGATAAAGTGCCAATAACATAATCATGTAATCCAGCAATTATACCAAAAATAACGCTGATTTAAAAAACATATTGACAATTCCTCAGCAACATTTATTATAGATATGGTTACATATTAGGAAAATACATCAAATTATATTTTATACAATTACATACAAATATAAAATTATTTTATTACGTCTTCTTGACGAAAGTTATTCGAGTAATATATGTTTATATTCTTAGGTTAGGTTGGGTTAAATTAGGTTAGATTAAGCATACATTGACTTTCATGCTTTAACTTATCACTGATGAATAACTAAACTAATATAAAGCGTGTTTAAGATGATCTGTACATTTGTCAACACGTACAATAATTAATATCTGTAAATAATGTTTAACACACATTGTATGTTAAATAATTTGCAAAAATATGTTACAACTTATTGAAACCGAAATTTTTTATTTTGTTAAACTTTTACATGACGTTTCATTTTGTTATTTGAAAATGTGTTGTCGATGGGCCTTTATCGTGTTTTTTTTTATCAGAGACATTTAAACATTTTAAATTTAAAATTTTAAAAATCTACATCCAAATAAAGTATTTTTTATTTTTTTTTCTATTTTTGTCAATTTTACCCGTGCCCGATTCGAAGTGGAATTGGTCATGTAATTTTTTATTCGGAATCAGAATTACTCATTATTATTATTACATACTAGGAAAATCGAATACGCGCACAATGACGGTTATGTTATAAGTATTTGAAATAAATAATTTCGTACTTACCGATATTACAGTTACCGAGCGAGAAGTAAATGTCGGCGGGTGGCACGTAAGCGTCGTGAGAACGTAAGATGTTTATAGATGGCCAAGTGTGTTTCCCACAAATATTTTTCGGACGACGCGATTGGTACGAAAAAGGCGTCGTTTAGTATTGAAAATTTTTGATAAATGAGAATTGAATATGCATAAATCCGAATACGTATCTCCACGAAGTTTTAAGGAACGTTGTACCACAGTGTGTTGTTTTGATGTCGATTGGAACCTCGTGTGAGAGATGGACAAAGGACTCGGCGGGGAAGGAAGGAAGGTTTTCTGCGCATGCGTGTTTGACTGTTAGTCTAGTCAATCTCGTTCACTCTCTTAAATGCGGCCACACATGCCGGTAAGGATATTCTACGGATTGAGAAAGGATCCACTAATTTTTCTAAACTCACATAATAAAAAACACGTAAGGAAATCACTTCATTAATCACTTGATTTTTTGTCGCGACTCATTACGTGATTTTAAAAAATTAGTTTATTTCTTGAAAATTGCGTAATTTTTAAAAGTCACCTGATTTTTAAAAATTACAAAATTTTCAAGTTTTTGATGTTAAAAACTGAATGTACGTTTGCTATTATAGTTTTAATTTTGAACGTTAAAAAAATTGTTCACGTTTTAAAATCTGGGGACTTTTTAAAATCCCGTGATTTTCAAGAAATCCGCTAACTTTTTTAAATCACGCAAAGATTTGGGACAAAAATCACGAGATTGATCCGGTTATTTCGTTACGTGACTTTTTTCATGTGGGAATACTTTTGGAATTATTGTAAATATCCAGCTAATAAAGAATGATTCATGTGAGTGCAAAGTATTCAATAATTTTAAATTCTGATTAAAGAATAAACTAATCCCGTTTTGAATACTTTTAAATAATTGTTAATTTCCAAAATCTTGTCAAGACTCTTTAATAGTTCTGAATAATTTGTGGATCATTCGTAGGACATACAAGAATTCAGACTGTATGCACTCCCCAAAAAAGGGGATCATATGGGAACTATACTGAATGCGATTCAAAACGATTTCATACAATTTCTTTCCACGTTTTTTCGAACAATATCGTATAAGATTCGAATACATGGAAACGATCAATCACACAGAAATGTATGCAAACATATGTGGTTTTAAAACTCAAAAAAAAATTGTTGTAAATTTGTCGTCCTAAAAGATGAGTCAATTTTTAAACTTGTTTAATATTTTTAATTAAAAATGTATAACATTATTAGTTAATCGATTAATGCATGGGAAAAATATTATTTTGCCGGAATATATTAAAATTCGTACTTTTCATCAAATGATTGTTATTTTCTCGTAATTTTGTAATATTTCTTTGAGCTTTTCAAATATTTCTCATGAGAAATCTGCACAATTATTTAATAAGATGACTGGTGTATGGAAAAAAATTATTTTTCCGGACAATATTCAATTTCGTAGTTTTCAGCTGGATTTTGTGTATCCATCGTCTTTTATCATTCTAGTTATTTTTTTTTAATATTTCGCATTAAAAACATATAAATTTATTTAGTATTTAATAATATTTAGTATTAAATAGCTTTAATAAGGACTGATGTCCACCTCATGGTTTGGGTCGTAGTTGCAGTGAAATTTCATTTACTGGTAGAGATTTGAGCAAACAATTGATCACTTTTCAGAGAAATTGAGAGATACAAGAAACAAATGTTGTTAAAAGTTATTATTAAAATAATAATAATAATAACAACCGTAATAAGAACATATTAATAATAAAATTTCGACGATTAATGCCCTTCGAATGCACTACTATTCGTGGTAAAACGTTAAAACATATTAATTTTCGTGATATAACATGAAACGAGTTACTTTTCGCGCTTAGACGATTATAAACTCGTGTAAACTCTGGGACATGATAGTTTTCTTCAAAAGAACGCGAAACATGCTACTACTTTTCGTAATATAACATGAAACGAGTTACTTTTCATGGCAATCATCCTTGAAATGCTGAAATGTGCTACTTTTCGTCAACAAAAGGAAAAACGTACTACTCTTCGTTCCAAAACGTTCAAATGTGTTACTTTTCGTGGTGTAGAATGAATCACTTTATTTTTCGACTATCAATATACAAATGAATTCGTTTTTCACTCAAATGTTGAAATGCAATGTTCTTCAACATATCAAAGTATAGCGTACTACTTTTCGTAAGAAAAATGACACGTGCTACTCTTCGTAACGGGCGTCGATTTATCCACGTATTCACTTAAGACGCAGATACTTATTTGCGGGTGACATTAGATCTTACCACATGCGAGAAAGTTTGTACATGATAATACACGCGAATCTCACCATGACGCGACAAGCGTTCAAAATCATACAGAAACGTACAAAAACATACCCACTAGTGAACCTTACACTAGTAAACCACCAGCTTGCTCATTTTATATGTATGTGAATGCATAGGTACCCAGCAAACGAAAAAGAATTGAAAGAGATTCGCCAATTCCAAAATTGTCAAATAAGGAATTTACCCCAATTATGAAAAGAATTTTGACTTATTGAATCCCCTCAAATGCCGTTATACAATCGGCCATCAAAATGAATTTCAGCGAATACAATATTAGGAATTAAAAAATATCTCATTGAATCCCCTCAAATTCCTCCCATTAAAAAATACCATTCAATACCAAATATGGCATAAAAGAATGTATTACTGAATTCCCTCGAAATCTATTAATTACCACTTCAAAATTAATTTCACTGTATTCCATAGTTGGAATTCAAACTCATTTAGTGAATTCCCTTGAATAACCATGGTCCTAAATTAATTTTGAATTCCAGCCCAGAATTGCAAAACATATATTATGGATCCTCTTGAATATCAACGATTCCAAACATTAAAACTTATCCCAACGGATGCAAAATTAGGAATTGTGTTCAGTCAATACTGAATTTACTATTATGATAAAATTATTAAAAAAATAAATAATGATCATTGAATAGATGCACGAGTTCATAAAATTATATGTAAATTATTATATCTTTTGTTTCATTTTCTGCTTTTTTTTTTAATTTATTGATTTGGGATTATATAGGATTAAAAATTATAGAATTGTTTTAATTTCAATACCAACAAAAACGGGATTAAAATTTTTGAATCACTTTTAATCTTTTTTCGTCTACTGGGTAGATTCACTAGTGTGAGATTCTACTGTCTTATTATTATTATTATGATTATATTACAGTCCATTTTCGAAAAACATGCGCTCTTGGTAAGATCGAATATCTGTATCACCAGCATGTCACGAAGAAAGCGGTCCTCATACATATACGGAACAACTCAAGCCGCATCACTTGTGAGAATTAATGTGTACGGTAATACACATGATGCATTTGTTGAATCGGTGCACTTCATGCACCACCATTCGGATAGCGATCAGAACATCGTCTATTGTCAAATGGCAGTTAAATATGACCGCACATTATCTACAAATGAATTTGTTCATAAAGAATATTTTAGGACAATTTTAAAGACCTTCGGCCTATAACGTTTTTTAATTCATACATTTTTTTCATAAAGATTACTTTGGAATATTTTAAGGATTGATTTATTGAATGACGAGATTGGAGGTTCCTCAAAGAATTCATTATATCAAAAGTATGTTTATATCTTAAGTTTTTTAATATCTTTGAATAAAATAAGGTTCAACGTAAACAGAATACTTTGTACTATTTTGAAACGAGTGGTGATGTAAAATTCAGTCAATTATTTTTCATTTCTCAAAATGGAAATTAAACTTCGAAACTTGTACTTTTATCCTATATTTTTTATATTTCGGCAGGTTTTTATTTTCATCGAAAAAACTTGTATGCAAAAAGCGTTATGTTCGTCGGTTTGCTACGAGATATTTTGCACTTTGCGGCACACTGGGTCTCTCATAAAATATCTCGTAGCAAACCGACGTACATAACGCTTTTTCTATACAAATTTTTTCGATGAAAATAAAAACCTGCCGAAATATAAAAATATAGGATAAAAGTGCAAGTTTCCAAGTCTAATTTCTATTTTGACAAATTAAATTATCTTTATACTAGAAGCCGAGAAGCAAATTTTTGAAGATGGCGCTTTTTAAATTTAAGTTTGTATGGTGCAAAAACTATACAATGGTGCAAAAAGCCTACGTAGTTAAATTTAGGGGTCTTTTTTACACGGGATTCGTAGTATTAGTTACTGTTTTAAGTTTTGAAGGAAGTTTTTAATTGAAAGCCCTCAACATTTCTATAACGTTAATATCCGGGTATTCAGCTACTTCTTTCTTAGTAAATACAATATATATGGTGCTCTATATGTATTCTGAATCATGCTCTATTATTGCTTATATCAAATTGCATATGTCAAATTTATGATCTTTCTTTCGAATTTACATAATATTATATATAAACGCTATAACGAACAGAAACCTCAGTCTTTTTCAAAGTTTCGCTTAAAATAAACCGCTAATAACGCAAAAATAATTGTACATTGTTGGACCTAAAATCATCAGTAAAACGATCCTGAACCGCTCCGTATCGTTAACACCTCATCAATATACAGGCAGTAATATAATTATGCACAGGCACAGGTTTTCGTCCACAACTTTATATCTTTTATACATTTTTAGTTCAATACGTAATATATTTATTTTATCTTCGCATGCCAGGATGGGGTCATCGATACCTTAGCGTATCGCCAGACCGTCTTACACGAGGCGGTATAGTGTACGCTTTGTAGATTGTGTAGATTTCATGCCGAGACACTAATGCATCTTTTGGCAGCATGTCCAAGATATGCAGTTTCAGCATATATCGAACGTCACAATGCGGCTCTCCGAGTGCTATATTACCATCTTCGCTGCACTTATGGTATTGATGCAACCCCAGTTTTGCCGTACGTCCCCACTGATATTGAATCCGTTGTCGGGAATGAGTCGTGCCGAATATACTACAATTACTCATTCCCGACGAGCAGGCAAATATCAGCCAATAAGCCTGACATTGTCCTTGTTGACTTCGATGACAAATCCATCTTCGTCATCTGTATCGAGGATTCAAAATCAAGCAAGTCGTGCTGATAATTGGAGTGCTGAGAGGAATGAGACCAACTTTCCTCCAAAACATCAAAAGCATTCCGACCTGTCGTGAACATGCAAATTCCATCGCAGGCCGAATGCAGAAAGCAGTGCTGCTGGGATCTCTCCGTCTACTGAGGTCACACGAGATCCTGTAACCACTTACCCGATGGTAGAGGGAGTGCTTACAGTTACAAAAGAAATGGCCCGGTGCAGTCTGCAGAGGAGGAGATGGATATCGGAGCCACTTTTCTGCTGCAGACTGCACACGTGGATTATCCAGGGCCAAGGAAGGTTAGGGTTTTAGTCGGTAAACCTTGCCGTCAACATCAAATGTGAGGGAGTCCGACACACGCGGGGTTAAACAACATCTTCAACCCCCTATGGTGCCTAATGCATCTCCCACCTCCGTAAAAAAAAAAATTATTTACCAAACAGTGTTTACAAAATTTACATAAATAATAATCAGTTTCCGTAAATCAATTGACGTGGCCTATCTTGGCTACGCATAACACTCTCGCAAGGCTAAGCCTGTCTGCAAGTGTACCCTAAACTACTTCCTATACATATACGGGAAAATCCACAGAACTTTTAACTTTTCTGTGATTCAGTGGTATACGGAAATAATATGTTCACTATTAAAATATATTTAATGTATGTTGATATTTCGTTTTAAACACATTTAAATAATATATCTGGACGATATAGAGTCAATTAATAAACACAGACACTTGCTACCGACGTTTCCGAATTGAAAAACGAAAAATTTAACTTGTGATTCTTACAAATTATTTAAAACTGTGCTACATCTGTGCCATGCAAGATATTTTATTTTCTCAAAGTACAAAATGTAGTCAAGTAAATACACTAAATAGTAGTCACAGTCTGATCAATGTGCTTGCTTGTGATAAAAAACTACAGGGATTTAAAACTGCGTGATAAGTTTTGTAGAAATATAAAATTAATTTAGATTATCTATTATAATTTTCATGCCAATAAATATTATTAATCGTTTTAACTCAGAGTCCAATTTGTTACTAACATAAAAACCAACAAATTATGGTGTCACTCATCTCTGTGCCCCTGTTAAAAATGATTCTAGACAGGTTTAATCATTTTCACTTTAAACGTGATTATTTTCAAAATTGCCGTTTTTACTGCTGCACACTTAAAATAAACAATATTTTTAATTATTTCTTTCTGTGGTCGCTCTCAAATTTCATACTTTATCGAAAATTATGACGACATCTTTAGATTTTGCAAATTGGTGTTAAAAATTAAAAGTTCCGTGGATTTGCTCATATAGAATGATATAAGGGTATAAAATAATAAAATTCAGCACTATGCCGTCAATTCTAAGCTGTCCAACTGTTGTGAGTTTAGGTGAGATTTTAAAAGCACAGGTAGAGTACGTACATTTTGGTCATGTAGCTACATATTTTGTACAGCATTCTTACCATCCATGGAAAATAATGAGAAAAGTAGCAGTGCCGTACAAAAAAATCATGCGACAAGCGGAAAAAATCGAGGGTTTTGCAACCCCCTCCCTTTCCGTGGTCCGGGAATGATTTGACACAACGTAAAACCAATGTATTTTGAAAGTATTTCATCCATAGATAACATTTTCTCAAATGCCGTATATTTTTGTTTGTCCAAAAGACTGTACGAGGAAGAAAACTCCAGAAAAATCCATGTAACGAAATGTATTGTAAAGTCATAAAAGTAATGCACTTTCGCTTAGATAATTCGCAGTTCCGGAAGTGTTAAGTTTGACCTTCAAATTACTTTGCCGGATAAATCGACCATATCATATTCGGACGTAAAATGTTGTGCTCTTTCCGAATCCATGAAAAAAAGAGGGGTTTCCATTTGAGAAAATAAACGTGATCTTGGAATAACCTCCAAGGTCGTGTTCAAGGTCAAATTCAATGGTACCGTTAAGCAGCCAGGGAAAATGCACTCCCGCTGAGATATTTAGGCGTTTCCATACTTTTGGATCACTCTATATACATATAAGTATTAAATAAAATACTTATGTTTTTTAATGTAAATGTTTAATGCATACATATATTTTTTTTACACGATTAAGCAAATTATATTAATGTTTGAAATATATATTACGTCAAAAAGTATACAAAACTGTTTATACTAACATTCACATTTCTCAATTCTTGAATATAATACCAATAAACGAAAACGAATAGAAAGTTAAAAATACGAATTGAAATGAATTCAAGTAAATTAAAATGAATTAAAACGCATGAAAATGATTAATTGAATCCACTTTTTAATTCATTTTAATTCACTTGTATTCATTTCCATTCGTATTTTTAACTTTCTATTTGTTTTCGTTTACTGGGATGTACACACCGTTGCATTTCAGATAGACGGCAAATGATTGATGTATATATTATCAATATTGTTCTCTTCAAAAATCTGTGAATGCCGTATAATATCAGATGACCATAAAGTATCCCTGAAATGGTAGTGTCATTTTCAACAGCCTGAAAATATGGTTTGTATTAAAATGTACGGCATAATTTTTTTCTGAATTACTTACTTCAATACTATTTAAAACAACGATAATATGTACAAAATTGCGAAATTTCATTGATATATGATTATTGAAACTTTTGAAATCATTTAAAAAATTTATTTTTTGTATTTCTCTATAATTTTTTTTATAACAGTTTCTTTTGAACGGCAATATTATATAACAATTGTATTTAACGATATAATGTTGAAAAAAAGTTGCCGTACATGATCAAATGACCTTCAGCTTTTTAAATCAACCATACGAGGATATTAAGATAATTTTTTATATACATTCTAATGAACAATAATTTTTTGACGGCGTTCATTTTAATGGTACTTTTGAGTGATGGGTATATTTTGAAACCGATGCCGTACTTTTGCAAATCATCCCTCGGACCACGAAAAGGAAGAGGGTTGCACAAAAAACCCCAGATTTTTTCCCCTTGTCGCATGATTTTTTATACGGCGTTGTGGAATTATGGATTAGAAGACGTATTGAAACTGTATGGTACTGACGCCGTACATAATCGAATGATAAAATTTACCCTAAAAATTGCCGGAAAGTAAAAAAATTATCCGACTTTGTGGCGCACTACTTTTTTACGGCACTGCGCCTTTTCTCAATATTTTCCATGGATCTATATTGATGGCAAGAATGTCGAACAAAACTGCATGACCAAAATGTACTTACTCTACCTGTGCTTTTGAATCTCACCTACACTCAGTTGGACAGCTTACAAGTGGCGGCACAGTGCTGAATCTTATTATTTTATACCCTTATGAATGAATATGAATGAATGAATGAATAAAATTTTATTTAACATTTTGTATACAACTATACATTGCATATATATTACATACAGTGTCGTTACACTGGAATGTTTATCTCACAAGGGCAAGGCCTGTCTGTGAGAAAAGGTGACCATGAGTGTCACCTAAGCAGATGTTAACAATATTTAACATTTTTCACGTCGTAGATATTATAAAGTGAAGATTACGCAGTGCTAACAATATTTTACATTTTTCACGTCGTAGATATTATAAAGTGGAGATTACGCAAAGTACATTTGTTCAAACAAATCACGGCATGTCAGTCTAGAAAATCCTAATAATACTTTTTTTATAAACGCAGATAATTTTACACGTGGGTATTCCATTTATTAATAAAGCGATTGAATGCCTTAGCGGCTATGTAATCGTAACATTGTCTTGAAACGGTTTTGATCCTTTTAGGTACATTAGCTAATTTATTTTTATTCGTCCTAGTGTGAACCATGCTAGTGTTAAACGACAATAAATTATGTTTTAAGACATGGGTAAGTGAAGCTTGAACATATCTCTGTCTTATATCTAATAACTCAAGATCAGCATATATATTGTCTATCGGATATAGTCTATTTATACCTAGAATAACTTTTAGTATTCTCTTCTGTATTACTACTAATTTAGTTATATATTTATTATAAAGTCCACCCCAAACAACAATTCCATAGTGAAGAAGGGAAGAAAAAAGAGCATGATATGTACTTAATAGTTGATCATAGTTTAGAATTTTTTTCAACCTGACTGCTGCATAAGTTAAGTACCTAAGTTTATTTAGAGTAATTTGGGTGTGATAGTCCCATTTCATGTGCGAATCAAATTCTATGCCGAGGTACCTTGTATGCAGTTCTTGACGTATTTGAGGACATTGACAGTTAAAATTGCTATTACAGCTCGAGTTACTATGTCGTTTGACACACCAGTTCCTTGGTATACTGTCATGGTAGCACCCAAATGGAACGATTACAGTCTTCTCTGGGTTTACCGTCAGATGATTGTCGGCAACTGTCCGACGCCGTTTTAGACAGGTCCTTCCACGATTTCCCTTTCATATATATCCCTGCATCATCCGCAAAAGCCAGTACTTCATCGTTAACTACATCAAACAAGTCGTTAATATATATTAGGAACAATAAAGGTCCCAATATCGACCCTTGCGGTACTCCATGGGATATTAAACATCTCTCGCTGATATTATTTCCTACTTTAGTACTTTGGTATCTGTCTGATAGATAACTTCCCTAGTAGAGAAATGAGCGAATTCTGCAAGCAGACTGAAAGAAGATCTGCTGAAGACTGTAAATGGAGTATGTCCGAATTTTCGCGATGATCTGCCGTCAGGTCCTTCCGAAACAATCGAAAGTGTTAACTAACTGCAGAATCTTCTTTGCTTTGTTTTTTAAAGGAAAACTTTGGTTTCTTTTATAAAATAAATCGCAGTCTGTGGGAAGAATCTTCATCGTTATGAACTCTACCTTAATACGACGGTATATATGTCAAAACCTATAATAAGAATCTTCGCCATAACCAATTGAAACTCATATTGAATGCAGTCTGCTTTACTGCGTCACCATGGACTTTTCAGTACAAAATCATGAAGATTTGATTTTTTTTTTACAAAAAATACCAGAACTTAAAAGATAAGACAAAATCATTTAGTACGGTAAATTATCGGCAAATTGCTTTAAAATACTCTAGGAGATCATATATAGCGTAAAAAATAGCCGGAATTTTGAAAAATCAATTAATAATTTTTAATTCACGTTTTTTTCACAAATTATTTGCATAATTTTTGTGCAATCATGGAGTGTTTAAAATGTAATTTTGCAATATCACATTTTGGAATATTATACTCAAAAGAATGTTTCTTAAAACGAATGAAAAAATTAATTATGTCGATTATTTTAAAAAAGAGAATCTGAAAATTTGTATCTTAAACTTAGGCATTCAAGTTATTTATTAATCATTAATTTAAATGAATTGTATACCGAATCTTCATTCCAGGTATTCTAGTGTATAATATACTTTATAATATACTTTACATGCAAATTGATTTTGAAAATTTGTAAATTTTCAAAATTCTGAAATATTTCGAAAACGGTAAGTGATGCCCGAAATCTGACAAAATTTCAGAGGATGTCACAAGGAGGGATGACAAAATATCTTTCAGTTTGACGATTTCTTAGGTTTAAATTTTATCGAATCGCAAAATGTTATTGGAGTAAATTGTAGGCTTTTTCAAGCTAATTTCGAGGTAATTTTATGCTATGTATAGAGAGGACTGAGTTAGATTGGAGAAATAACAAAAAAATGGAAAAAATAGCGATTTTTGTCCCTTTATCGCGATTTCGGCACCGTTTACCTTCATTTATATGTCAAATAAAGTGAAATTTCTTTACTTAGACATCATTTAGAAACTTTTCCAACGGTAAGGCAAAAAACCATTTTTTTACGGACACCCTAGTGTATACGTGTATGTATGTCAGTATTATAAATTTCTGCTTTCAAACAAATTTCTAAGTAACTTATGAAATAGCAAATCTACTGAATTTCCCTTAATATTCTAGTCTAGCTAAACTAACATTCTGCTAATAGATTCTTCCAGTCATCTGTATGAGAATCACGTACCATTTTACCAGACATAAGAATCTGCATTCAGTCTGTATTCAGATACCACTATGCAGAGTATTTATAAAAAAAAGCTTCTGCTGAAGATCTTCTATACGACTGCATTGAGTTGACGTGAAGAATCTTGTGCGAAGAATCATCCATCAAACTGCAATAATTTTAATCTCAGATTGTCATTACAGAATCTTCTTTCCGTCTGGTCATGAAGATGATTGTACTAGGGGCTGATATTATTTCCTACTTTAGTACTTTGGTATCTGTCTGATAGATAACTTTCAATTAATTGTAATGGAAAACCCCTTACACCAATATTATATCATTATATATACAGTAGGACCTCTCTTATTCTAATTGCCTTTCTTATTTTAATTGTCCTCTCTTATTCTAATCGCCCCCCCCCCCCACAAGTCTTCTCCCACTATCAAAGTAAATGGGGGTAAGGGGAAAATTAGAATAAGAGAGGTCGGCGCCATCTTGAAAAACTTTACTAATTAGAATAAGAGAGGTCCTACTGTAGGTCTTCTGGTGGTTCAAATCACCCATCAATTTTTGACACGGACCTGTAGTCTCTCCGCCATTTCCTTACATGTGTTTTGTGGTTTGTTTCGATATAAGATAGAAGATAGAACTTGAGTAATGTCAGTAATGTCATTGTGACAAGTTTTCAATATGCGTACCCGTTGTGCATCCACTTTGTGAAAAAGGCGATAAAAAGAGAAAGCCGTCGAAATTGCCCGTGATGCTACCGCGTAATCGCCGACTGTCAAAGACCACAAGGCTATCGCCGATAATAACATGACGAACGCGAATTGCGACATAAAAACACGTTTGCCACAAAGCTCCGGTTAGGTTATGTCGGAGTATGATGGAGAACATGGAGAAGCTCGTTCACCTGTGGCGAGGGCAGGAGCCTGTGTCGGTGTCCTTCCGGGACCAAGTCTTCGGTACCGTTCGTCAGATGGTCAACGTCAAAGATCACATCTTCCTTTCGACGACGTTCGACCACCTGTACCATGGCCAGGTTGTCGAGGTCGAAGGTGAAGGTCCGGCAATCACCTTCAAAAGAACCCAGTTCTGTGCTAAGGATGTGACTGCCAATGATCAGCACGTTTTTGTCGTCGAGTTTGAAGGGCACGTTATAAAAATTGATCCGGAGGACCTTCGTATTATTGACACCATTGTCCTGGAAGAGGAAGTCAAGTATTGCACTCATGGGTTCGTATTCCAACAGTAGAATCTTCATTCACAATCGTCGAATGAATTTTACTTACTTTCCGTTAGTTTCTTCCTTGCCTTCTAGCATATTGATCCAAATTTGTTAATGTTCGTACTGCATAATTCAACAAATTTATTTACATCTAGGTTCTGATTATGTTGCAGTCACACTTTGTATTCTAATATTACCATGGAATTCATTAATACTAAAAAAAGTCATATCTTGTATTGGATAATTTTATTATAAAATAAATAAATACACAAAAGCTGGTGAACATACATTTAGAAATATTTATTAGACGTCATGTTGCTTTTCCTTTGATTTTCCTCCATTTCAAAAACACTTCTTAAACCAAACTACATGTATTTTTTTTAATTTACTAATTATGTACTTGCTGATTTCTGTGACTTGTGCTCATTACGCATCAACAATTTCAGAATATTCACAGATTAACTATACGAATATCCTACTAGGTGTAAACGTGAAAGAGAAACGATCGAAGTAAGAGCAGTTTCGGCAAACAACACGTCTATTCTTATGGTAACGAAGCGTGGTCAACTATGGGCTAGCGGGGATCAGCCTCAGATAAGCATAAATTCTCAGGAACTTAAGAAAGTAATTTTTTTCGATGGAAAAGTCGTTAGGCAGGTTGCTTGCGGATCCAACTTTTGCGTAGTATTAGTTGACAAAGACGATACGGATAGTGAGAACGACATTGAAGATGTACTATTTGTGAAATCGTGTCCACAGTGTCTTAATAATAGAATGTCCTATTATAATCCTATCAGTGCTACATCTTCAGACACGTGTCCAATAGGTCTTGACGCTCAGCCCTTAAGCGACGACCGCTCCACAAACTCAATAGGTGGTATATCAAATTCGAGTAGCAAAGATAATCCTGATGATCTTACAAATTTTGCAATAATGAATGGTGAAGAGAAGAAGAGATCGTCTTGGGTGTCACCTTATGGTAGCCCGAAAGACCAGATATCGAACGATATGGCGGACAACCCTACGAAACTGATAAAACAGAATATATCCAACATGGCAAATCTAGTGTACGAAGGTGTAAAAACAGTGGGAGATAAAGTCGTTACTTTATCGCGACACGTAAGAAGTAGTCCAGATATTATTGAAATGCAAGACGATATAAGTGATACACTGAAAGAATCGGTAAATGGGGAGTCTAAAAAAAATGGAAGTATGGTGCATAGTTTACGTTGCGAGGAATTTCCATGGTCATCCAGCGCAGGTTCCTCCGAGCATGAATTGTCGCAGTATGGACTAAGCGAAAGAATAAATGCACTTATCGATTTCGGACATAATCTTCTGTCGACTGAAATATGGACGTGGGGGGACGTTACCTTTGGACAGTTGGGTATCGGCGACTCGATAGCGAGGGCCAAACCGTGCCAAGTGACAAAATTGAATCATTTAGGGATTAGAAAAATCGTTTGCGGTTCATTTCATACATTAGCAATGACGCTCGACGGTAGGATTTACGCTTGGGGAAAAAATAATTATTCACAAGCAGCTCCGATGTTAGAAGCGGATGCAAGTGCGCCACAATTATTTTCTACTACTTCGTTTATTCAATTATCTAAACACGAGAGATCGAAAGACGTGGCTGCTGGGGATAATCACAGTTTAATAATGACGTACGAGGGTGTTGTGTCCATTGGGAAATTTAATGAACACGGAGAGATAAAACGATTGGATACTTTGCACGAATTGGATTCATCTCTATGGCATGTATTTGGCTCGGGACCTTTTAGCTTCTGCACAATGACTAATAATATAGCAAACGACGTAGCCAACGATCTAATCGAGAAGCAAACATTTTTAGAGGAGATGCTTATTGTTTATGAAAATCTGATCAAACCTTTTCAGAAAAAAGCAGGAGCCATTAGGGAGTCGAACGTCTACGAAACTTTATGCAAATGTTACTCAGATCTCATGAGTATAACTGCCGTAACTCTATCGAATCTTTGGGATTATATGAATCACGTCATGGAAGCGTATGAAGTTAATGTCGTCGCATATTTTCAAGAATGTATACGCATCTACAAAAACTACTTGACTGCTGTTTGCGACGTGATATGTTTAGGAGGCTTCGCGCATATCGCACGACTCGTCGAAGTGCCCCTAGTTCTGACTACTTTGGGTTTAACAAAAATTAAAGACGACAGTAAACAACTTAGTAACGAACTTATAATCTCGATGGTTCTTAAACATCCACTGGAAGGTTTCGCCAAGTAATTCGTAAAATTGATTTTATTAATTGTACATAAAATTTTCAATACAGTACATTCATTTAATTTACAGGTGTACCGCTTTAATATCCACTTTGATTAAATGCCACGGTCCTAATATGGGAATAGTAAAATTGCAAGAAGCGCTGTGTAAATGGGAACTTGTATGCGAAGAGCAGGTGATGCGTCATATGGAGGCGGAAATGACAAAACTATTCTGGGAAAGTTCCGGGAAAGTAGTTGAACATCTAAGATCACCCGAACGCAGACTTATTAGGGAGTCTAAAACGTACCCGCTGTCAATATTCAACAGCGGTCAAAGATTTAGTACTCATTGGTTTATTTTACTCGCTGACGTATTCGTTCATGTTTGCGGTACATGTTATACTTCACATCCGTTGCCTTTACTCTGGGTAGAACTTTTGCCAGATACAGACGCGCTACAGGTATGTTGTAAATAGAAAATAAGAGTTAGGGCGGTGTGGTTAAGAATGCATATACCGGTATCATTTTTAGAACGCATTGTCCATCACGGTACCGCAAGACAGTTTTGTATTATACACGCCTGCAGCTACAGATCGTGGCGAGTGGTATCAAGCTCTGCAATCCGCCATAAAAAATACTCTGATAAGACCCGTCAGCCATGCTCCTGCGGTTCGCACCGGTTCCTTCTCTTTCACCAAACATCCGCTGTACAAAGATGCAGTTTATAACGGTATGTTCAAAAAAGTAAAAAAGAAAACACAGGTTTGCCAATAACCGCATTCACTTGTCTCGCAGGCCTATGGCTCAACGGAAAGCCGCATGGAACTGGAAAACTGGAATGGTCAGATTATCGATTGTACATGGGAGATTTCCATAAAGGTGTCATAAGTGGTCACGGTAGGATGGAAATACACTCGAAGGGAGTTTACACTGGGCAATGGCAAGACGGGCAACAAAACGGACATGGCGTCTTCAAGTAAGTTAATTTGACCAAAGGAGTTACGAGCAATATATAAATGTTTACGACATTTCAGTTACGTGAATGGTGATGTTTACGAAGGATATTTCCTAGACGGTCTACCTCATGGCCACGGAACGAAAAAAGAAGGATATTTCGTGGCCTCTGCCGCATCGATTTATATCGGCGATTGGATCGCTGGGGTGAAACAAGGTTACGGCGTAATGGACGATATAAAGACTGGTATGTGAAACGAAACTTAGAAATTGACGGTAAAAGATAAGTCTTATGGAAATGTTTACAGGTGAAAAGTACTTAGGCTCTTGGCACAACAATATGAAGCAGGGTAATGGCTTGATAATCACGCAGGATGGCATTTATTACGAAGGCAGCTTTGCCCAAAACGTTTTCACGGTACTGATGAAATGTCGATTAAACAAAAAAATAGAATAAATTTGAGCAAAGTATGTTTTGCATCCTTTCTAGGGACACGGGATCATGATACTCAACGACGGCACTTGTTTCGAAGGAGAATTCAAGTCGGCTGGATGTTTTGGGGGGAAAGGAGTCCTAGTATTAGCAAATGGTGAACGACTCGAAGGAATGTTCAGCGGCGTTTGGGACGAGGGAGTAAAAGTCACCGCTACTCTAGAACTAAATAATAAAGACAGTAACGATGCATCGAATCACACAAGACCAAAGTAATTCTTTCATTAGATATTGCTAGCGTGGCCAATTACCATCAGTGTTGTAAGAAAGTGACTTATTTTCAGATCGTTCGGTACTTTGTGCGTACCACCTAGTCAAAAGTGGAAAGCCATCTTTCGCCAGTGTTACCAGCAGCTTGGAATCGCAGAGCCCGGGAGTAAAAATAGTTCGTTCGACAAGTCTAGCGACACTGCGAAATTGTGGCAGAATGTTGCGGTTATCATTACCAAATCCCAGCAAAAGCTTAAAACCGTAGCTAACGATCTGATTAAAAGGGAAAGATCCATCGGCGACAACGATCAACTTAATACTATTCCTTGTATCGGCAACGAGAAATTGACTCTTGGTACTTACCAGCAAATACACAAATATTTGGAAAATGCTTTCGACAGTCCTCATCATCCTTTGGGCACGTTAATTATTTTGCTGGCGACAGTGTACACCGCGAGTTACGGTGGAGTTCGAGATCACGCTTTGTTGCTTAAACACGCCGTCAAAGAATTGAAGGATATCACATCTAGGATATACAGAGTCATTAGATGTTTCTTTCCGGCACTGCCCGATGGAGACAACGAGTGCGTTTTCGAAGTCGACGAGATGGAAGAGTGAGTTTTTTTTTTTCAATTCAATTCAATTTCAATTTATTCAGGATAGAGTACATAATATTACATAATATAATAATATAGTACAGAGTAACAGCTGACTAATGTCGGCCGTCCACTAATGTGCAGAATAAAGCACTTGCGCGTGGTCCCGAATACAATTTTTGTTGATTTTAAAGTTAATACATATTAGTTACACACTTAATATATATATAAATAAAAAGCCAGTGTATAAATAAATATAAAATAAATATAATTATAAAAGTAAAGTAAATCCGTTGCATAGAAACATTTTATAGATTTAAAATTAAATTTGCATTACTATAGTTCAGATATTAATTTATGGAATTCCTGTCTGTGGGTGCTTTAGTATCCAGTTTTTTATAATCCTTTTAAGTAAAATTTTGTTGTTAGAAGATTGAGTTTGTTAAACTATTTTCTTTATTTTTAAAGGTAACATATTAAAATAGTTTTGTTGCTACGTTATCTTGCGTTCTTTTTGAAATGGACTTATTTTTTTTTAATAATTTGGATAGTCTGAGTTCTAGAGTTAATTTTACATTCGTCTTTAAATCGTTTAATGTTCACCAGTAGAACCGTTTTTACAGTATAATTGACGTATATCTAAGATTTGGAGTGATTTAAATAGTTCATCAGAAGAATTAGTATATTTCTTAAACATAATTATTTTCAATATTCTGTTTTGTAGGATTTGTAAAGGTTTGATTGTATTGGCATAAGCACATCCCACGCCAGGATTCCATATCCTGCTATAGACGCAAAACAATGCGTGATATACACTAAGTAGTTGTTTTATATTTAGATAATTAACGGATACGCTTAAATATAAATAGCATCTTTCTACTTAATTTCAACTACATTATTTAAGTGGTCTTTCCATTTAAGGTTCGCATCAATAGTAACACCTAGATATTTAGTTTTAAACACTCTTGCTACATCCTCATTCCTATAGGTCTGTAATTGAAAGTGATTTGGCACACTATCTTTATAACATCCGAAGAGAACAAAGTTGGTTTTATGTAAATTTAAAGATAGCCCGTTATCGTCAATCCATTTTATAACTGAATTCAATTTAGATTCCGCCGTAACTTTCAAACAATCCCTATCTCGTTCTCTGCATAGTATTGCAGTGTCGTCTGCGAAGGATATTTATGTTCCCGTCAGGAAGAACATGTAGCATGTCGTTTATAAATGTAATAAAAAGTAAAGGACCCAGTATAGTCCCTTGTGGAACTCCGCTTTTGACCCTTTCCTTTGAGCTAATTTCGTTTTCCTATTTTTACTCTTGTGTTCTGTTCATTAAATAACTTTCGAGTAGCTTATAAGGCACGCCTCTTATACCATATTTATATAATTTCTCCAGTAAGATGTTGTGATTTACTTTGTCAAAAGCTTTCGCCAAATCGAGAAAAATAGCGAGGGCTGGTAGATTTACATCTAACGCATTAGTTATATAATTAGAGACTTGAGAGATCGCATCATCAGCACATTTCCTTTTCCTAAAGCCAAATTGCCAATTAGATAAAATGTTACACTGTTCGAAAAATGTTAGTATACGAAGCTCTAAGCATTTTTCAAATATTTTAGCGAAGTTATTTATTAAAGATATTGGCCTATAATTATTCATACTCGTGCGACTACCGTTTTTATGAATAGGAATGATTATGATTCTTTAAATATTTTTGGGCAGATTCCAGATACAAATATCAGATTAATCAAGTGAACCAAGGGATCCAATAGATACAATACATTGTTTCTTAATAACTTTAACTTGAATGTTATCTAGACCAGTTGAAGTGTTGTTTTTTAATTCTGTTATTATTCTTAGTATCTCCTCTTTATTTGTTGGTTTTAAAAACAATGTTTTATCATTATTCTTAATTAATCTAATATAAGAATCTTGTACATTTACATCGTTCCTAAATCACTTTTCCCCAATAGAGCTAAAATAATTGTTAAAATTGTTAGCTATGTCTTTAGTCTTCGTTACTGTTTCATTTCCCATTTTGATTTTATTTATTACATTTTTATTCTTATTTGAATTATTATTTATTATATCATTTACCGCCGACCACAATTGTTTTGGAGATTTATTGTTTTTTAGAATTATGTCATTATAATATGTTTTTTTTGCTTTCTTGATTTTTGATTGTACCATGTTTCTTTCAGCAGTGTATAATTTCCATAGATGTTTATTATTTGGGTGTTTTTATTGCATTTTGAAATAATTTATCACGAATTGTTACACGCTTTTATTAGTTCATTATTCATCCAATTTTTTCTTTTGCGATTTGATATTATTAATGTTATTTTTTATTTTTTGAGTTATTTATATGTTTAACTAATATATTAAGCATGTTTTCTGCGCATGTATCTACATTTGTTTCAGTGAAAACTGATCTCCAATTTTCTAATTGAAGAAATTATTCAATTTATTAAAATTTACTCTAAGTTTATTTTTTATCCTATTTTTTTGTTTGTCATGATTCGTATTTAAATCAATATTTGTTTCAAGATCGTAGTGTAGTGATCAGTTATATTTGTTTTGATTACAGAAGCTGAGTTTTTCGATGATATATTACAGAATTTAGTAAAAATATGATCTATACATGTTTTCGAGTATTTAGTTTCTCTAGTAAAATCATTGATAAAAAAGATTCATATCCAAATTCAGTCTAGCGTATTCATATATTGGTGAGATTCAGCCGTTTCTATTTTTAATATCAATATTTATGTCTCCTATTATTATATTATTTGGATGCAGAGTTTTATTTAAGTAGTTATGTAGATTAAAGACAAACTCATCTACGTCTGAGTTTGGTGATCTGTAGATACCTGTAATTACTAATTTAAAATTTGTTTTTAATCGAATGTGTATTTCAAGTCCATTTGTCTCTCCAATCTGAACTTCCCTGGACTCTGCAGCAAATTTTTCTTTTTATATATATTATGACACCGTCATTTTGATTATTTTTTATTGTTGTATGGTAAATATTATATCCCTCGATTTCATATAATCTACTTTCTGGAATCGCCCAAGTTTCCGTGCACACTACTACGTCTGGTTTCTTTGTAAATGAGAAGACAGCTAATTGTAATTCATTATAATGTTTTTCTATGCTTCTAATGTTTGTATGCATAACCGAAAAGTTAGTGTTATTTATAAAATTGTTATTGTTATAATCTAAAATGTTGTTGAAATTGTAGGTTTTTATGTTATTATGTACTAGACTATTAAAAAACTGTCTACTCATTTTTACAGATATTGAGTTTTGGATATAAACAATATTTTTTAAATATTTATATGTATCACATTTATCTTCTTCCTCGGGAGAGTGATTAGTAGGCCGGTTTAGGTGGTATTTCTTATTGGACTCGGTGCAGTTTATACATTTTTTATTATCCTTTGAAACACAATTGTCACTATCATGTTCTTCAGAGCAATGTTTGCACGATCAAAACGTTTGTACATTTCTTTGACGCTGTGTCCGTATCCGTTACAATTACGACATCTTCGCAGGTTAAAATCTTCGTAAATTGAGCACCGTTGCCATCCTATGTATATTTTAGAGGTTTTCATTAATTGATGAAATAAAGTGGTTCTACTTCTGCATATACAGTAAAGGTCTTCTTGTACGTGAATCTCTTGAAGATGAAGTATTCTTATGGCATTTTCATTCATTTCAGGAAAATTTTGATTTTTAACCGCTGAAACCAATTTCTTCAGGTGTTATTTTTGGCTAATTCCAACTATTTTTATTTTAGGTAATCGTAGTTGTTCAGTTATAATTTCATAATTGTTTTCATTTAGATTTTTTTTTAATTCTTCTTGTAATTTTTTCGTTTTCTTCTAAATCAAACACATTTAAATTTCAGCAGACCATTTTGTGCTTCTTTTATTTTTGAAATTCTTATGTTTAGATTGTTAACATTTACCAACGACGTAACAGTTCGTCTTGTTGTTGACGCATTTTGTTGTTGTTTTGGTTTAATTGTGATCATAGGCGCGTTCGGCTGTGTATAAACGATTTGATTTGTATTTCCAGAAGTAGTAATTTGCGCATATGTTATTTTCGGTTCAAAGATATTTTTAGGGAATTTATCTTCAAAATGCACAACTTTCTCATCTAATAGCTTGTTTCTTCCTTCCATTTCTTTAATTAGTTTCTTTAGTAATATATTTTCTTCTTTGATTCTTTCATTGTCCTTACTGTTTGTTTCGATTAGTAGTTTATTTTTCTCCTGAGTTTTCTTGTACTAACATGTGAAGCATCTTATTTTCTCTATGCAAGTTATTTTCATATCCGGAATTTTCGCTATCCTCAATATCGTCTTGATTATCACTATCGATTTTTGAGAGTAAAAATGATTCATTTCGACTCTCATTTAATTTTGTATCTAATCTTTTTACTTTGCTCATTAATTTCGAATTTTCGTCATTAAGTAAATCGAATTCATAGTTTCTTTGTTTTAATTCGTCTTTCGTTTTACTTAAGGCGTGTTTGAGTGTTTTATTTTCATCGCTAAATATCTGTAATTTTTTTTTAAATAATCCAATCACAGCTTTCAAAGTATTTATTGTCATCATTTTTCACGTCAGTATTTAGACTGACTGTAGAGATTATATTTTGATCACAACACACCATGTGCATGCGATCGATGATGAGTATATTATCTTGAGTTCTTGCATAACAGCTTCGGTGATCTACTTTGTTACATAGTATACATACACAAACCTTTGTATTGGTTTTATCCGGACAGCAATTAAAATTAGCACCTTCTTTCCACTTGTCCAAGTCACACTTGTTCACACTCCGCGCCATATTGCGCAAATTTTGTCTACAATTTCAGTCCTCGTGGATCAAGTCACTGTTCATTGCAGCAAAACTGCAGTCGCATATCAATAATTTAGAAATTCAAAAGAAACCAAAGTAACAAGTGCGCACAGAATTTATGACACAGTATCGAAATCGCAAAAATTCACAAAATTAACCAGAGCTAGGCGCAAGACATGTTGCCTGTTCGAACTCACAACAACGATACGAGTACATTAATATATTAATTTTAATTTCTTTTACTTGTATAAATGCCTTTTGAACATATTTTTCAAAGTTTTATTCGTTACTATAATTTGTAATTTTAAATAATTTGTTATATCGATCGGTTAAATATTTTCAGCCAAGTGGTGAGCTGTAAAGGTATATTGTATCCAATAATACTGCCTCGAGTCTATTCAGCCTTGTTCATCTTGTACGCTTTACATAACGAGAAAAAGGATGACGATTACAAGGCGCGTTTAATTAAATGGAGCAAACTATCCGATGCAAAATTAATAGCTTTCTTGTATAGAACGGACGAAACAAGGTATTTCCATTTATAAAATTTTATTTGTCAAAATAATTGATATGTGGTTCCTTTTGAATACTAGTAGCGGCAACGCAGTTGAAGATGTTGCTAAAATAATGGAAGGAAAGCCACAAATCGCTGAAGCAATAGATACTTTACAGCAATTGAAAACCACCTTCTCTCCAAGAGATAAATTAATGGTCATAAACAAAACAGTCAATCAGATCTCTTTGGTACGTATTGTTGATTTTATGACCTTTTTATAAATAAAAAAAAAATTTAAACGATTGACTTTTGCGCAGGCTTTGGGTAATAAATTTTCAACCGACAGTTTATTACCCTTGTTTCAATTTGTGGTGATTCGAGCAAGAGTATTGCAGCTGGGAGCTGAAATACACTTTATCGAGGACCTCAAGGAAGAGCACTTGAAACATGGACAATTTGGATTTGTATTTACTGCGTTACAGGTAAGTTATCGTTCTCTATTTAATTGGAGAAAGTAAACGATGCCCTTTTCTTCAGAGTTGTTATCAGCAAATTCTCAAGGAACCTGTGATCGACGATTAGGATGGATTACAGGAAAGGTTTAAAATGCTCCAAGGTTGCAATTATTCTAAAGAAAACCACAAATGTCTTTCAAAATGTAGGAAAGGGTAGTTCCTTTCGGGCGGTTTCGATACACGGTGTCCAGCGACGATCTTCCTGGGCCCGTCTTCTGCAATAAACGATGTATCTTCCAATCGGTCCCTGCTTTTTCAAGAAACAGTCTTAAACGACATTCAAGAACACTGGCCCCTAGGGGACATTTCTGCAAGGATATGCAACCCCCGATTTGTACAATTCGCGAAATTTTCTTTTCCGGTATACCTGCGTGTAAAGTGGCGAGATTGTTCGGTAAGAAAAGACTGTGCTCGATGCTTTTTAACGAATTTATGTAAATATTGGTTAAGGTTTTTCCGTTTCCATTTTTATTTATAACTGAGTAGTTTCTAATTAAACGCATCCTTTTTATGTATATAATATTTTACAAAACCACAATTACGTAAATTTATTTTAAACGAGTTAAAACATAATAGGGTATTTATTGTATAGTGTTTAAGCTTTTTTGTATTAAGTTTTATTTATTGAAAATTAACTCAAGTTTTTAATTTAATTTTATTTAAAATGACAGTTGACTAGTTAATAAGGATTACGTGATTTATTAAAGGGCTTCTACTTCAAATTTAAATAAATATCTTTCTAATCTCAATCTGTGTTTATGTAGTTGCTGAAATTGTATATTACCACAGATTAATAACAGATCGCCAAAGGTCCCCATGATATATCGGGCTTTTCTAAGGTCCCATTACTGACGCTACTTGCAACTTTTTCAGACTCAAACCTTTTCAGGTACACATTATCGACTGGACTTGCAACCTTTTCACATTACCGACTTCGCATGTAACATCACGAATATCCGTAAGATGCACAAATAAACGCCTGTATGTATATGAATTCATACACATACGTATTAAGTAGGGAAGAATAGGTATATGTTCTTTTATTTAATTATAAATCGTGCAGTAAAATATTTTTTTCGATTCAGGGGGCGTAAAATGACCATTATGCGCCTCCTTTTGGGGGCGTAAAATGCCACTTTTACGACTCGAGGGGCTGAAATAAAATTAGTGTGAAAATTTAACGATTTATTGAAAGAAAAACAATAAATACGATTTCTTAATTAAGTAACATTATAATTAATGTAATATTTAATACATTATGATAACAGTGGGAGGCAATAGAAAACGACAATTTTTAATACAAATAAACGCGCAGTAGAGGGGTATACCACGAATTACCCATCATAAATATTTAGGAAAAGTAGTGACTGATAAATAAACACATATTTCTTATAATATAAATAAAAAATTTGTCAAGCATGCAGTAATTATTCACAAAAGTTTCTCGAAAATAGGCCAGAGTTTGATGCTTGGTTTACCGAGCACTGTGAAGCAAGATCTGTGGAGACGTACAGTGTTATATGTACGAATATTATATCGGTGACGGTGACAGTAAAACTTTCAAGCGGCTCGAAGAAATTGAACCGAATGGTAAGGCTCTCAAAGTGAAGAAAAAAGCATGTGTTTTACATGTAGACAAGAGTATATACAGACGTGGAAAAGAAGCAAAAAAAAACCTTGCTAAAATAAAGAGAGCTCTGGAAGCAAAAGAGAGGCATTAGAAAGAGGTAAAAAAATACTAACAAAGAAGAGGGGTAAAAAAGTGACCAACCTGTAGTAAAATCTTTACAATTCACTGAAGCGCAACTGGCAAAATTATCTGGCTACTTTAAAAAAGCTGTGCTTGCTCACCCCGATTCTGCAGCAGATATGAAGAAGGCAATTCTGGCCTCTTTTTATCACAAGTGTTTTACCGACGCAAAGCCGCAACGCGAGTACTGTCCAGCCGGAGCAGATTCATGGCGCGGTTATCAAAAGGCAGTAGCTGCAGATAAATTACATGACTTCAAACATCCTTTGGCTTTCGATGAAGAAGTGAAAGATCTTTTAGAACCAATTTATGAGGAATTAACCGACGAAAACGTGCTCGAGAGATGCTTAGGCGCTAATACTCAAGACAATAATGAAAGTTATAATTCGTGTGTTTGGAACATAGCTCCTCAGCACAAGTTTGTTTGTAAACAAACACTTGAAATTGCTGCTTTTAGTGCTGCGGCCCGCAAGTAAGGCAGTACGCTGATAAAGTCAACGACAGGTGTGTTGATCCAGCCGAGCTTGACGCGACGGAAGCATGAAAAGAGCAGCGGACTGCAAGAAGAAGCGCAAAAATCCTTGAAAATGACGCATATGAAGACCAGGAAGGAGTAGTGTACGAAGCCGGATTGAATATTTTTTTTTTATATTATTTTACGTCGAGTTGTGAGAACCCAAATGGGACTAAATTGCGACGGGGCCTACAGTTTATGAAGGTGGAATCCAAACCACCTGAGCTTTGGCGTTATTAGACACTTATAAACAAATCGACGGGCCCTAGGAAAACAAACGTATCTCACTCATTTCCTTCAAACTGGAGTATCTCAGAATTCCGAATCAAACTAACGTATCTCGGAAATGCCGTTCAAACTAGCGTATCTCAGTCTTGACAGCAAAACTCGGGTAACTCGGGCGAAATTCAAAAACACGTAACTCAATATATGTATATATGTATTACTCCAAATTCTCTTATTTAAACACAAAATAATTTAATTAAGTAGTGCTTATGAGTTACGTGTTTTTGAATTTCGCCCGAGTTACCCGAGTTTTGTTAAGAAGACTGAGATACGCTAGTTTGAACGGTGATTCCGAGATACGTTAGTTTGATTCAGAATTGTGAGATACTCCAGTTTGAACGAAATGTCTGAGATACGTTTGTTTTCCTAGGGCCCGTCGAAATATAGAGGTGTCCCGATGACAAATTGCAGAGGCCAGGATTGAACCAGGATTTTCTGATTATGATTTTTCACGAATAAAACAAAAAAAAAACTTTAAAAACTTTAATCGCGTTTTTCTCGAAACCTCGTTTTTTCAACTTAACGACACTCTCATTTAAAAACTATTGCACCTATCGACATGAACCAAAATTACTCTTCAAAGGCCTCTCTATGGTCTGGACTAGGATCTAAAATATTCATTGTTATTTAAAAAAGTTATGAACAATTAAAACTGAAAAAAAAAGGGTAAAAAAATTGAAAAAGCCACCATTTTTTATTCTAGTTCACACGATAGCCAATGTCATACAGAATAAGAAACTATTTTAATTTTTGCTTGCAGATAATGTTTGGATGAGAAATCATGTCATTGGTCCGGAGGAGGAGCGACGTTGGGCCGCCATTTTGACAAAAAAATTACGAAAAATTATATTTTAATTGTTGATGACATGTATTTTAAGATATAAAAAGTTCGATTTCCAAAAACGTTTTTAAAAAACACGAAATCCATGATAACCTGGCCTTAGTATCAAATTAATCTGAAGATGTAAGGCTTGCTGGCAGGTTAAATGGTTATAAAATTCCATTTTCTAGGCGCATTTTCCAAACAAAGATACCGAATAAAAAAGGTTTACCTAAAACACAAACTATTCTCATGAAAAATTGCATTTATGATTTACTAGAAAAGGGTGCAATCACAAAATGTAAGCGTTAAAGAGGTCAATGTATTTCAAGTATATTTCTTATACTAAAAACTGATGGAAATTGTAGATTCATCCTAAATCTAAATACAGTAGAACCCCGTTGGATTGTCACGGTCGGTTCCGAGTCTTCCCCGCAAACCCCGCTGGACTGTCGGCAATAGGGGAAGCATCACTTACACCTCTAAGCCGTAATCACGTGACGTTCATGACCAATCACAGACAATCTCTCTGCTTCCTATTATTACTCCAAACCGATGCGTATGTCTAACTAGACACGCCCCTGAGGCGACGAGCGGCATGGCGGCGGTAAAAGGATTCAGAGAAATGCCAATCCAGCGGGGCTGAATTACGACAATCCAGCGGGGTTATACTGTCATTTAAATAAATTTATAGTTACACAACACTTCAAACTAGAAGATTATCGAATTGCTTGTAAACTTATGTCAGCAAATTCTATTCTTGCCATGCTCGACTTAAAAGACGCATATTTTGTCGTTCCAATTCACCAATCACATAGAAAATATTTACGGTTTATTTTCCAAGATCAAATGTTTGAATTTGTATGTCCCCCATTCGGTTTATCCACTGCTCCATACGTATTTACAAAGATAATGAAACCAATTATGACATATTTTAGAAATCTTGGTTTAATGTCTGTTATTTATTTGGATGATATTCTAGTATTTGGTAATTCTTTTCAAGAATGCAAACATAATATAGAATTTACCTTACAAATTTTAGAAAAACTTGGACTTATAATCAACTGTAAAAAAGCAATTTAGTTCCAAACATCAAATCTAAATTTCTAGGTTTTATTTTTGATTCGACTAATATGACTTTGAGCTTACCGGAAGCAAAAAAGATTTCCATTATTAAAAAAGTTAAACATGTATCAAAGTCACATATTCGTAACATAAGACACTTCGCTAAAATAGTAGGTATCCTAATAGCTTGTTATCCTGCCGTAAAATGCGGCTGGGTATATCTAGAGTCTTTAGAGAGAACTCAATTTTTTTATAATCGAACTTTGATCATACCAGATAACTTACAAATCGATTTTAAATGGTGGTTAGAAAATATTCCGAATAGTATTAACCTTATAAGAGAATAGAATAATAGAATATTTTCTAACCACCATTTAAAATCGATTTGTAAGTTAAGAGATAATCATTTTTCTATAGAGATTTTTTCAGATGCTTCTTTGAAAGGTTGGGGAGTTTTTGTAACAAAGAAAAAATTAATAGAAATCGAAGTAATGAAGAACAATCATTACATATTAACGAACTAGAATTAAAAGCTGCAGTATTTGGATTAAAATGTTTTGCAAATAAATTAAATGATTGTCAAATTTAACTAAGAATAGTTAATACTACAGCTATTTCCTGTATAAATAGCATGGGAGGAGTACGATTTCAACACCTTAATAATCTAGCTAAAGATTTGTGGCAATGGTGCGAGGTTAGAAATATTTGGGTCTTTGCTTCTTACATTAAATCTCGTGATAATAAAGAACCAAACTTTGCATCTAGAAAAATAGAGACTGAATATAAATGATGTAAGTCGGCTTATAAGATTCATGTATCTATTAGTAAATAATTTTGGTATTCCTGATATTGATCTATTTGCTAGTAGAGTAAACACAAAATGCAAAGTTTGTTTCATGGCATCGAGATCCTGAATCTTTTGCGATGGATGCTTTCACAATTTCATAGAATGATTTTTATTTTTACGCATTCCCACCTTTTAAATTAGTTTTACGAGTTTTACAAAAAATTCAATCTGAACGATGTTCGAGGATTGTTGTTGTACCGAAATGGCCAGATCAACCATGGTATCCGTTGTTTTGTAAAATGCTCATTGAAAACCCTTCACCATTAAAACCAGATGACAATCTTCTTGCTATTGACAGATCACACCCACTTTGTAAAACACTTTCATTAATTGTCGGGAAAGTATCAGGCAAGCATATATATTGAAAGGAGTACCACATTAATCAAGTGAAATTATAATAGCATCTCTTAGTAACAATACAATTAGATAATATGAATCGGCATTACGATTGTGGTGGAAATTTTGCTCTGATAGAAAAGTCAACCCATTTCAAGCAACAATAACACAGATTATAATATTTTTAACTGAACAATTAAATAACGGAGCAAAATACGGAACACCAAATTATTTTAGATCTGCCATCAGCCTGATTATGTAGGTGATGATTATCGATTGAAAAGATTTTTCAAAGGCATCAGCAATTTAAACCCAAGTAAATGGACATACAATACAACGTGGGATCCAAGAATGATTTTAAATTTCGTAGAAAAATGATATCCAAATGATAAATTAAATCTTAATGAATTGACAATGAAACTAATAGCATTATTATCACTTGTAACATTGCACAGAATGCAATCCTTTTCACTTATTCATATTACAAATATTAAACTTGATGAAAAGGGTGCCGAAATATTTATAGACGATAAAATTAAAACATCAGGAATTAACAGAACCCAACCAATAGTATACTTACCGTAATTTTCTGAAAATGATAAAATTTGTGTAGCATCAAGAAAAGATGAAACTAAGCTTTTTTAACAATGAAAATACCTTACAAAGCAGCTTCCAAAGATACCTCAACGTATGGTTTAAAAATGTTATGAATAAAAGTGGTATCGACATACTTTATGCCATTCGATGCGTAAAATGCTATTTTACACACTTTTGACATTTTTCGGTCGCATTTTACGCACTCAAGTGACATAAAATATCTTATAAACATGATATTAATATGAAGTTGTATACACTGTGGTACTAGAGGTTACGTTGTCTCTTCATGAACTTCGAAAATGATACACGTGCGTTATTCTATTGTTTTAATTCCACATTTGCGCACTGCTATTTTAGTGCGCAAATCGGCCATTTCGCATACGTAAAACAGTGCGCGAATGTTGGATTTCGCGCACGCAGTTAAAAAATAGTACATTACGATACGAGTGCGCAAAGTAGGTATTTCCCACACGAGCGCAGTGTGGGAACACATACGCAGCGCACGAGTATCGTATACTATTTTTCCTATTAAGTGCGCAAAGTTCGACACCTATATACAACATTTAAAGTGGTGGTGCAAGGGCGGCGGAGAAGGGGGGTTCGGGGGGGCAGAGCCCCCCCGACCAAAAACAGTAATTGTAAATGCTTTTGTAATAAATAGACTAAATTTATAAATATCTATGTAATACATTATTTATTATCGCTATTACTGTTAATTGTTATTAATATTAATTGTTACAATGCAATTACTAATTTGAACAAATTTTAATGAATTTAAATAATTATTCGTATTCGCGTTTTCGGGTACATTTTGAATGACATTACTATTTTAGATAGAATTAACCTACACCTATCGTTTCTAAGAACAGCGATTGAAAAGTAAAACAAATGAAAGTTTTGACAGGTCTATTCTGCATGTCTGTATACCTATAGCGCTACTTTACCGCACGCAAAACTTCATTACCGCACGCTAATTTATAAGATCAGTAAAGTGTGGGAAAGTGGCACTTTGCACACGCAAATACGTGCGCAAAATCGAACTTTGCGCACTATAATAGGAAAAGCATATTTCTCATCTTTTACATCTTCAGAGCTCAGAAATGAAGACTGGTATGTAAATTTTTGTTCGTCCGTGCCGTGTGAAAATGTAAATATTACCGCAGCAAGTAAAAACGTAATGCGTGCTGAAACAATCGGAGACGTAAACATACCAATAGTTTCCGAATTTGGTAAAAGTGACGTGACGGCCAAAGGTGTAGTTTATGTACCTCAGAGTGTTGCCAATTTACTTTCAGTGAGCCAAATTGTAAAACATGGTTTTCTGTTAAGTTTTCTCGAGAAAATAATCATCTTGAAAATGAAGAAGGAGAACGACTTGCAGAACTTGCAGAAGAAAACGGACTGTACAAGCTAGTCATACCTCGAGAAGAAGTCTACTTAGCAGCGAATAATGAGAATGCAGAATTGTGACATATTGTGGCAATCTCGGCCATTTAAACTACAAATCAGTGCTACAGCTGGGACGGAATCTAAGCACCAGAATCAGACTTCAAAATCCACAAGTTAATCCGTGTATAGCCTGCATAAAAGTCAAAACGGATTTTGGAACTCATACATTCTGATTTATGTGGACCGATGGAGGTTACATCGATCGGAGAGTCAAGGTATTTCTTAACCTTAATGGACGATTTTTCGCGAAAGACGTTTGTGTTTTTGTTACAGGAGAAAAGTCAAGTGATGCAAACTTTTATAAATTTAAAAGTACTTATCGAGAATCAAATGGATAAAAAGATAAAAACTCTCAGAACCGACAATGGAAGAGAGTACATAAGCAATAAATTTGAGAATTATCTAAAAAGTTCAGGAATAAGGCATCAATTTACAAATACTTATACCCCTGAACAAAACGGTGTTGCAGAACGTCGAAATCGATCAATAGTGGAAAGAGCTCGAAGTATGTTATTCGATGCAGAGTTGCCCAAAATTTATTGGGCTGAAGCAGTCGCAACGGCTACGTATCTCTTGAACAGATCTCCGAATTCAAGTATTAATGGAAAAATGCCAGAGGAGTTATGGATAGGTTCAACTCCAAAATTGGAACATCTTAGAGTATTTGGATACAAGGCATATATACACGTACCAAAGCAACTACGTCAAAAGTTCGATTCGAAAAGCGAAGAGTATATATTTGTTGGCTATGTCTCAAATTCTCTTTTTACCATTCATTCAGCAACTAGTAAGTAACTACAATACTATCGACACAACTTTACTCTGCGCTTTGAAAAATGCAAAACGTTAAAATCACGATGTATCAATTGTATCAATTGCTAAGGAGTTTATAGGAGCTGAACGTATGGGAGATTGGAAAGGTCATTTGAATAGTATTCGAGAAATGCTTCCTTACTTCCACGCATCAGGACATTTTCCTTATGCCAAATCTGCACATTTAATATCTACAAGATATTCTACAATTGGAAAACTTGATTCATGATCCTGAGGTTTTCGAGAGATTTACACGGGGATTTTTCACAATTAGACGTTCTGATAAATTGAGTTGTGGAACTTCAACGGATATGGTCATTGAGCAATCGATGATGAAGTCAATGAAAACAGATGGTGTTGCTCGAGGAAGAAGTACGCAAGAGAGCGTCATAAGTGAATGGATTTACGACATGCATGCAATGAATACTGTGTGTTAAAGATGGGAGGATTTAGCGGATGTAAGAATGGACACAACAGATCAGCATGTCAATGCAAGGGATTCCCGCGTAAAGAGAGATACTGGAGACATCAAGAAACTTCGTGAATGGTTTTCATCACATGATCCTTTTCCTGAATTGAACAAAATCATGTCCATTGCCAATGGAGTCGTCGGGGATGATAAAATCAATTGCCATGATGCTCGTGAAGAGGGTATTGCATCTATGAGTAAAATGATGGGCCAAACATTTAATAATATTAAATTGAAACGTGCTGATAAAGTACTACCTCTATTATCTATGAACAGTACCATGAAGATTCATGATGAGAAGGTCCCAATAGATCCTGTATTATTATTTCTAAAACATGGAATGCTGTTTTGTTTGTAAAACATTCTTGAGTGGTGACATTCGTGTCGTTAAAGCAAGAGGAGTAAAAAGTCTTTTGGCTGCAAGTAAAGCGAGAGGGACGCAAAAACAGAAGCGGTTACTGGAATCGGTTTCAGAAATTCATCTCCATTTTTTGTATTACAAAAATTATGAAGACATAAGAGTATCTGCTACTGCCTCTCGGCGAAGTAGCTCTACTGCAAGTGAAGAACAGGAAGTGCCAGCAGGTGCTGAAAAGCCTGCGGATGTAGTGTCTGCTTTTGATTTTAAAAAGTACTGTTTATTCTGTGGGGAAAAAATCAGTGAAACGTCGACAAAACACAATGTTCAACGATGAATGCTAATTCATTGCATTGAAAAAGAGACAACCGTGAAAACGATTAAGAAAATTCTTAGCGATCGCAACGATGAATTTCCATGTGCCATCAAAAATCGAATCAATAATGTAACCGATCTCGTCGCAACAGGAGCTCGGTATCATGGTCCCTGCAGCCATCGTCTGCGTATGGGACCACATACAGGAACCTCACGTGGATGACCTACTAACGACGTAGACGATGCCATGGAGTATATTTATTTTTTTTTATAAATTCTGAAGAATGCCAGTTTACATTGAACGATTTGACCAGCCAACTTGAAGGAAATTACATACCACACAAAAAGACGATAAAAAAGAAATTCGGAGATGATATTTTTATCATCGAGCAACCAAACCGTGATGGTATAATTTGTTGATGACGCTGAAACTAGCAGGGGATTCGCCAGCAGGGGATTCGCCTAACCTACGGCGCACAGGAAAATCGCGTAAAAACTATTTAAAACGTTGAAAATTCGTAATGTATTCACTCGGGAGCATATTTATTACCATTATGAAAATGGTAAAAGAATTTTTGTCCCGGCGACGGACTTGTAACTTTTTTAAAACGGCACTAATAGCGAAAAAACGTGCACAATCTGCGTAAAATCGCATTAAACATGATTAATACGTCGAAATTGCATAATCCATTCAATTGGGCGAATACCTTGTTCTGTTCTGAAAATGATAAAACCATTTATGTCCCGGCGACGGACTTGTAACTTTTTGAAAATGGCACTAACATCGAAAAAACGTGCACAAGCTGCGTAAAATCGCATTAAACATGATTAATACGTCGAAATTGCATATTCTATTCAATTGCGCGAATACCTTGTACTGTTTTGAAAATGGTAAAACCATTTTTGTCCCGGCGACGGACTTGTAACTTTTTGAAAATGGCACTAGCATCGAAAAAACGTGCACAAGCTGCGTAAAATCGCATTAATATTATTAATACGTCGAAATTGCATATTCTATTTAAGTGGGCGAATACCTTGTACTGTTTTTTGAAAATGGTAAAACCGAAATTGCATAATGTATTCAATTGGGCGAATACCTTGTACTGTTCTAAAAATGGTAAAACCATTTTTGTCCCGGCGACGGAATTGTAACTTTTTTAAAACGGCACTAAAATAAAAAAAACGTGCACAAGCTGCGTAAAATCGCATTAAACATGATTAATACGTCGAAATTGCATATTCTATTCAATTGGGCGAATACCTTGTACTGTTTTGAAAATCGTAAAACCATTTTTGTCCCGGCGACACAACGTGTGCACGTTTTTTCGATGTTAGTGCCATTTTCAAAAAGTTACAAGTCCGTCGCCGGGACAAAAATGGTTTCACCATTTTCAGAACAGTACAAGGTATTCGCCCACTTAAATAGAATATGCAATTTCGACGTATTAATCATGGTTAATGCGATTTTACTCAGCTTGTACACGTTTTTTTTATTTTAGTGCCGTTTTAAAAAAGTTACAAGTCCGCCGCCGGGACAAAAGTGGTTTCACCATTTTCAGAACAGTACAAGGTATTCGCCCACTTAAATAGAATATGCAATTTCGACGTATTAATCATGGTTAATGCGATTTTACTCAGCTTGTACACGTTTTTTTTATTTTAGTGCCGTTTTAAAAAAGTTACAAGTCCGTCGCCGGGACAAAAATGGTTTTACGATTTTCAGAACAGTACAAGGTATTCGCCCAATTGAATAGAATATGCAATTTCGACGTATTAATCATGTTTAATGCGATTTTACTCAGCTTGTACACGTTTTTTTTATTTTAGTGCCGTTTTAAAAAAGTTGCAAATCCGTCGCCGGGACAAAAATGGTTTTACCATTTTCAGAGCAGTACAAAGTATTCGCCCAATTGAATAGAATATGCAAATTCGACGTATTAATCATGTTTAATGCGATTTTACGGAGCTTGTGCACGTTTTTTCGCTATTAGTGCCGTTTTAAAAAAGTTACAAGTCCGTCGCCGGGACAAAAATGCTTTTACCATTTTCATAATGGTAATAAATATGCTCCCGAATCCCCTGCTAGTTTCAGCGTCATAATTTGTTGTAGGAACATCGGTTACCAATTACTTACGGAGAAGTGGTACGAAGAAAAAGGAAGTGATCCGAAACAAGAACAACTGCGAGGAACGGCGGTGGCTCAGTTGGTAGAGTATCGGCTTCGTAATCAGAAAACCCAAGTTCGATCCCGGCCTCTGCAATCTGTCATCGGGACACCTCTATATTTGTTTATAAGTGAAAGGTAAGACAGGTGATAGAGAATCGTGGCAGCGGAAATGTATTTCGATTGCTCACGAAATAATAACAGCTGTGCATCCACGTTCTTTTCCGTCTCCACTGCCACTTGGAGTAGGAGCTTATTTATATAAAAGATTCGAATCAAGAAATCTCGTAGATATTTTAGCAGCTTTAGGCTTTTCTGCATCGTATACTGAGGTACGAAATTTTAAAGTGCTAAATCTATAACCCGGCCTCAGCTTAACATATTGGCGAATTCCTTTTCCCAATTTGAATACGATAATGCTGATTTCAATACGAATACAATCTATGGCCATGGCCAACATTGTAGTGGTCAAGATTGCGACAACTGCAGCAGAATGGAGGATGAAGATGACGTTGATGATGAAAATGACAATGACAGCGTCAGTGAATCAATTCAAGAACCATTATTGGTTCCAGAAGCAGAGGACGGTACAGAATGCAGATCCTCGAAGAAAAAAAAAATCATCATTAATAAAATTGTATTTTGTAATATTGTTTTTTACCATCTCTATTTTTAATTAAACAGAAAATTTTACAAGGACGCAAATTGGAACACTTATATTCATGTTTTCTTATTCAACATTCCTATTTCCTGATTATTATACTTAAAATATATTAAAATAAAGTGTTCGGGAGAGAACGAAAGTACAGTATAAATCTCAAGACGAATAATAAAACGCACGATTTACGAATAAACGAAATATTTATTTTAATTATTTATAAAAGAACAAAATGGCAAATTCAAATTAAATTCCGCGAAATAACACGTACGCGACGTCGATCGAGAGAAAGTGGAAAATTAAACCACGAACCTAAAACTCCGCCAATTGAGCTAACATCACTGAAATCGGAAGAAGCACTTTCGAGTGGGCGACCACTCAATACCACTTACCAACCTAGTTTACCTATAGGTACTAATTATGATGGGCGACCATCACTGAGGGATTACGGTACCAAATATCCAGTCCTCTTTTCCAGTGGGCGACCACCACTTCCACAAAGGATTCCCTGTCCACTCAGAAGCGCTTAGCCAACGACGACGACGACAAATGGAAATCCTATTATTATTATTATAAAAATACCCGATTAGTTTCTGAGGTCCTTCCTAGTCGAAAGCTAAATTCGGTCTGAGACTCTGAGGCCTTAGTAACCACCAAACAGAATTTTCCCATCGTCAAGGAACACGAACAGTCATTTTCCTTTGGAAACAAATCAAGAAGTCGAAGATAACTGAATCACGGATTACGATAACGAATTTAAATTATTCGAGTTTTCGAATTATTTGAACTTTGCCTTTTCGCACGGCTGCGGCCGATTTACACATAGGTACTCCATTCGGTGTGCAATGGTGTAGGAAAACCGCAGAAAACCTGCACCTAGTACCCTTCGCAAATCATCATAACGAATTAATGCCTAAATTGTACGAAAATAATCTATATATCTACATATGCATGTAATATAACAAATAACAAGCAATAATCTACTATGCGGAAAAAGTATTATTGCATATTATTACGAAATTAGTAGGTTTGATGACTCATGTATGAACCAAAAAATTATTTTGCCGGAAAATGTTGAATTTTCTTCTAGTCTTTGTCAATTTATCGTCGTTTATTAGTCTTTATTTAGATTGTTTTTAAATATTACTCGTTAATACCAAACGTACAAAATTAGTTATTTCAATAACAAATTAGTCCAGTCGTCAGAGACAAAAATACCACCAAACATCTAAAATCCGTTTTTAATGGCTGAAAATTTGTGGACATGTCAAGTATTGGACCCGAAATAAGATGCAAAAAAGTTGACCACTTCTACCCCCGGGCTTCACCCCAAAGTCATCCTTGAAGGGAGTAAAAAACGTAAAATATCAATTTACCACTAATCTGTACTTTAACAAAAAAAAATGTTCCAAACAAAAAATGTAACTGAGAATATGTAGAACAAAAAAGGTCCCATCATTTTTTTGGTAAAATTAACCATTCTCTCAGAAATAACGATTGAAGTGACCGGTCATTTTGAATTGTAGGAACGGGGGAGGGTATAAAAACTACCCGTGTAGGGGTAAAATCCGGATAATTTAAAAATATGGGAATGCGTAGATTGTAGATATAAAAAACGTATACTTATACCTTATTTATATACTTTGTATATCTTATATATATATATATAGTCGAAACAGGAAGTCAATTGTCGGGAACAGTAATAGTAATAGTAATAAGAAAAATATGGTTTAATAAAATATTTTTTATTGTGAAAAAGTAATATCTTTCCAGAAAATATTCAAATTCATAATTTTTGTTAAGTGTTTGCCAATTTATCGTTTGTTCTCAGTCTTTTGTTTAACTTTGTAAAATACAATATTGTTTGATTCCATGACTAGTCAATAAAAAAAGAAGATATTTTACCGAAAAATATTGAAATTCCTAATTTAAAACTAGTTTTTCCTAATTTATCGTGTTTATAAATTTTTTAGTAAATATTGTTAATATATCTTGTAATGATAAAATATTATTTAGTTCTTTCACTACACTAATACTTTGAAATATTTGGCAATTATCTTCTTCTAGCAGTTATTTACAGAAGACGGAATCCATTTCAAATCACGCAGGCAACTAACTTAAAGTTGTCGAATTAGCCGTCTCTAAAATATGTTATTCTCCGTGAAAAATAAAGGGAGACGTATTTTTTTATTTTTCATACAAACTTTGTTTAACAAAGTGATCTGGATTTGAACTTTGAAAGGTGAAACTTTAAATAAGTACTAATGTAAAACAATATTGTTTCGGTCGTAATTATGTTTTTTAATTAATGTAATAAAAATTTTTTATTAACCCTTTTACTGTGGAGACCGAAAACTCAAAAGTGGGCTCAAAATGTGACCGAGTTTCCGGCCAATTTGAAATTTGTGTAAATATGGATATTTATGTTTTCAACGACGCTGATTACGAATTTGGAGTCAGTTTTCAAAAATTTAACGAATATGAAGTAAGTTTTTAAACGGTTTAAAAAGAATTATATTTGACATTGCATGGACCAATTTATGGTGAGATTGACGGGGTTCAGCTGTAATTCTAAAGCGATTTGTATTATTACAATATTTTCAATTTATTGGGTTACAATTATAGTGCATTATATGTAATTGTAATATTATTATGATTACGAAAAATAAATTCCAAATTCTACCCCCGCATTTAGCTGGTAAATATTTCTTATTTACGACCCTAGAATGTACCATGTGGAGGTATGTCGTAGGATTTCCACTTCTTTTTTTATTTATTTTTTCATTTTTTTTATTTTTTTTGATTTTTGATGGTTTTATCCAATTTTTTTCGAAAGCACATGCCATCAAGAATAATGTGTTACGAAAAATGCTTCAAGTTTGTCCGATTTTGAGCGGCCAAATTAAATTTTTTGTTTAAAGTTTTAAAAATTTCTTCTTAAATTCGAATTCAGAGATTCAAGATACCCAATAAGCCATAACTCTTGAGTATATCTGTTTCTTTATTCTCTATTTATTCATTCTTTTATAATTACGTGTATAATGAAAAATGCTTAAAAATTGTCCGAATTTGAGCGGCCATATTGGATTTGACGTTTAGAATTTTCGAAATTTGACCAGAAATTCGGATCCAGCGATTCAAAACACCCAATAAAACATAACGCCGGTATATAGCTGTTCATTTATTCTCTGTTCATTAAATCTTTTATAACTACATGTTAAAAATTTCAAATTTTTAAAAAATGAATTTTTAATAGTAGAAAACGCTTCTTTCTTTATGAGAACATTATATAAGTTAAATTTGCAGATATAATTAAATATTTAAAGCATTTTGAAGGTTTGATAGTCAAATTTTAAGGGTCGTTTTAAAGATATTTCACCCCTTTAGACATAGGATTCAAATTTTATTTATTTTATAGTGCAGATACACTTTTCCGGAGTATTTTTCGATGTTGAATCCAAATGACGAAAATACAATAAATTCAAAAACAACCCCTGAAATTTGTTTTTTATTTTAATTAAAAATAAAAAACCACCCCATCAAATATGGTATTCAAGTTTTATTTATTTTGTAGTGTAATACACATTTTTGGGGTACTTTTCAACGTAGAATTTAAATTTTATGTTAAAATTACAATAAAACCTAAAACAACCCTTACAATGCGATAAAAAAACCACCCGTTTAGATACGGTATTTAATTTTTATTGATTTTGGAGTGCAAATACACATTTCCGGGGTATTTTTTGGCGCTGAATCCAAATTTTTTATCTCAATTACAAAAAATCCTAAAACAACCCTTATAATGGGGTAAACATAAAAAACTACCCCTTTATCTCGCGTGAATGATTTTGAAACACGGGCTTGGGACCGACTGTGGCAGAGTTTTGTTTTTCTTTGTTTTCGTTTATTCTTTTTGTTTTTTAGTTGCATAGTAATAGCACAATAATTATATACACTTGCAAACAAAGCACTGCATTTTTTTGAAAAAGACCAACGTACACTCGTATAAGGTATATGGACCGGGCAAATAAGGGTGGGGAGAGATAAATTTATATTAAATTTTATTGCATTGTAATAGCAAAGAGCTTTTCTAAAAATGTATTCTCTTGTAATTATAGTTTGAAGGAAACAAAATAATGACCACTTGCACAATGTAGAAAATACAGATTTAATGGAATTGGGTTAGGTAAAAGGGGTAAATTTATCTTAAATGACTTTAATAAGTGAAAATAATAATAAATTAATATATATTTTAGTCTAAAAATAAACATTAAACAAGTTTTTACGATGCGCCAAAATATTGATTTTCCGGCAGTCTAAAGGTTAATGTATAGTTGTTAATTGTGCCCAAGAAAAAAATTGCCCACAACTCAGTCATTCAGCTAGAAAAATATGCCGTTTTTTCCTATCATTTCATAAATAATAAAATCATATATCAAGTTGCATTCGTCAATATGTAATATTGCAACTTTCAATAAGTTGAAAGTATGTATGCATAGTTGATCATTGTCGATAAACAGTTCGGTTGGAATCGATCATGCTGGAGAATTAGAATACATATATTGCATGTTGACAATACCGACTGTACTTGCAACTTGTACAAGTCACGTTAGTCACAGCTCCAAAGGTCGGCATTGGCGATGAAACCAGTGTAAATTTTTGACCACAAGAAAACCGGACCTTTAGCAATCTGTTATTAATGTCATATTACAATATTCAATTTGAAGTTAGTAAGCGTTGATTACTACAGTATAAAAAAAGACAATATCATTTTATCACTTTTAATTTTGATCAGTCGAGTCCATATTCCAACTCTTTGACAAAACCTTGTAAAATTACAAGCTATTTTTTAAAGTGTAATATACTGTAGCTGCTATCTACATTTCATACAGCCACCTGAGTAAGCCTAAATTTTAAATCTCTTTTTTTTTTTTGTAAATCTTATATAACCGTTCATATTTGGGTAATGGTGTTTAAAAAGTAACATCAGTTGCTGTGAAATGTAGAAAGCAATGTAATCGGCGCATAATTTTATATAACGTTAAATAAAAATGTTGCCAAAATAATTTAGTTGGTACAATGAAAAGGGTGTGTACTTTCATATCCGGAGAAATCACAAGTATGTCGACAAGTAGTTGCAAATTAGCACGACGACATATCAGAACGCAGCACACGTGTAATTAATTTCGACATTCCGCAATAATTGTATGAAAGATTAAGTGAATAAGTAAAAAGTATTATATTTCGATTAAGAAGCGTGATTATGCAGTACAAATAAAACAGTCGATGACAAAATGAAACATCTGAATCTGAAGTGTTGTCGTTTTTCCTCACCTTGTGAATACAGAATTCTTTCGCCGTCACGAGGAATGATGCAGCTCCAATGATGTTCGAGAAATAGAAAAGGAATCGAATTACAACACCATTTTGTAAGATTATTGCCCCAGACAACGAAACGTATGAAATTGATAGTTTTACGATTTTGTTTACAGTCAACGAAAAATTTTGTATAAATAAAATAAAAAAAAAAAAAAACGATTTAAGCAGCGAATAATTTGATTGTATGACAGATTCGTATTTGATAATGCAAAAAATTATTCAAGATATTTCACTGGAACGAAATCAAAGAAAATTTTTAAACTGCTACGACACATACAACCAATATATATAAACAAAAATAAAATAATATTAAATAACATTTGTTCTGAATTTTAATTTTCATGCAACAAATTTCCTACGTTCTACAAACAAATCGCATGCAGTCTACCAAACGAAACATTTCAGGAATACAACTACAAGAAAAGTACCCTCGACTCGATTGAGCAACACTCATCCAGTTTTTTTTTTTCATGAATAAATATTTATTCGCACATATTACTTGCCTACATCATTCAGAATGTACAAGTTGGTTAACAAGTCAGTTTCCAAAATGTTAAAACATGGCCAATGCCCGAATAACCGGTATCCGACTGTTTTCCGCACCAGTTTCACGGCAGTTCTGGACCTAGTATACGTTTTACAATACGAGTACAATATAGAAAAAGTTGGGGGCCGAGGTGGGGAGGGGCCTCGAGCAGATTTCCAATACTGAATACGTCAATTCCACTATTGAATTTCTTTCTTTCCTCTTTTCCTTCCTATAGGTTTTTGCTTAATCGCGCGCGGCCAGCGGAGAGGCTCTCGAGACCCCTCCACGCCGCGTTTCTTTGAACACATTGGTTTCGTTCGCAGTCCATCTTTCATTAAAAAGAACAAAAAAAGACATACGTATAGCGCTCGCCGCAGAACATCATTCGGCGTTCCGAGTCCAACGATATCGTGGCAGACATAAACAGTCTTGAAAATTATCGCGATTAGAGAAAAAAAAAAAAATTAAAAATCAAACTGACGAAAAAAACAACAAAAAAATCAACATTCATCGAGCTTAATCTTAACGGACCAGTCGCGCGAAACTTAGTTTACACATCTCGATTTCTGGCTCATTATGGACAATAATATGCGCTTCGTTTTATTTATTCTACTACTTATTACTTTTTTTTTGCGTCTAACTGCATTCATGATGTATTTTAGTAAATGACCGGAGTGATGTACAAATATTTTGGATGTTTTATCAATTTCATTATACCTGTGCTGTACACCTATTATTTTCTTTAGCATAATTCTTCGGAAGCATCTTGGGTAGCGGTTGACAAAGTACAGCTTTGACGGATGACAATTATTCTAACTATCTAACCTATCTATCTATCTATCTATATATTAAAATGAACAAAAAAAGTAAACTAAAGTCGGAAACACGCGCGAAATTCGCCGCTTAAATAATCTTAGTCGCCGAGACTTGGACAAAGACGTCGAACCGGCATCTTCCGAAATCATACCTATATATGTATATATATGTATAAATTAAAATTATTATATAAAGTGCGCCGACGCTCCGATCATTCCGTTCCGTTCGAATGGAAAAAAAGAAACAAACTGGACTGACGATGAAAGAAAGAAAAAAAAGATTTTAGTAAAACGACTTAAAAACGTCGTCGATTTCGAAAAAGGGGGAAAATCGACGACGATTTGGTCCCGCAATATAAAATAATCATCACCCATATAATGAAACGTGCATGTATAAACCATAACTTACATTTTATAAAAAAAAAAAAACAAAAGGTCCGTGCCGACACTCGCCCGGAGCGTCTGGTCTCCGGCGCCACGCGATCTTTAAAATCGAAAAAGAAAAAAAAAAACTGTACCCTCGATCGGAACGGATCGATCGCCGCGGCGTCGGGAGGGAAAGAAAGAGAAAAAAAAAAAAAACAACTCGCGAGCGCTATTTTACGATGAAAAATTGTCCTAATGACGGAGCGATTCGCCTCCTTCGCGAGCGTTTATGATTAAAATAGCCTTTCCAGAACCCGATTAAACCTCTGCCCAGACAGACGAGTCGCAGTCTCGGTAGTAAAAACGTGAAAAAGACGTTGTGGAGCGTGAACCAGCGATCGGCGCGCCAACTAGCGATAGCGTCGTCAGGGTAACGGAAAGTGGCTTTAGTTCGCAGTGTTAAAAGCGGTACAAGAGAGACGAGAAATGGGACGACGACACCCGACGTCATAGTGACGACTGCAAACGTCGACGAGACGATCGAACCAAAAATCGATGATCTCCAAGTTTCCAAACGAGAGATCGTTTTTCTCGAGAGGAAACGCGTGAAAAGGTACGGGTGACTTGGGGGACGCGCGCAACCGCCGTCGCGGTCGGGGCTGCCCGACACCTGGACGACGATCTCGACGACGCGCCGCTCCTAAACTAGCCAGTGTTGATTTAACGCTAATGTGTGTGTGTTAATTGAATTGTTAATTAATTATCGTGTAGCAGTAATAATTATACTAGTAGTAGTAGTAGTAATAGCAATGATGATAATAATAATTACAATAGTAATATTTGGAGTAAGATTATTCGATAGCTCGCAAATAGTTATAGACGTTGGGATTGGGACTGGACAGCTGGCTGCCAGTCTCCGTGATTTCTACTGTTTAGATATAAAACGAAATCAATTGGTGTAGAAGAGACTCGTGGAATAATCCGTTTAATCGCGCGCTTTACACCGGGCGATAATATTGATTCACGAACTCACTCAGTATATACTCACACACCATGAGAGATCTGCCGAGAGCTCCTTTTGTATTTTTTCACTTACTTTTTTTATTTCTTTTTATTATAATCAATTATTTAAGCCAACCGAGGATTTAGATCAAATCGGCGACGTTCAATGGCATTTCAGTGATGGTAGTATTATAGAATACCTCGATATCTTTCAATGATCGCTTGTCTTCTTGGGTCACAAAGTTAATTGCTACACCTTTACGACCGAAACGTCCACCACGTCCGATTCTGAAAACAGAAATACACCACAAATTAATAATAGTTTTCCATGCATACTTCTACACATTTTAGCACAACCACTTCGGTTCATTTCAATATCAAGTTATTTCATCATAAGAATTAAATTTTACAATTGGTTGGAACTGATTCCAGGGAAGTTTTCCTACATCCCAATACAATCAATTCATGAATTTAAAGATTCTTTCCTGAATAAATAGAATTACGCTACTGTGGAATAGTTTGCCTGAGGAAATAAGATCTGCTCGAGAAAATAAGATCCTCATCGCAATTTATTCTTACAAGTAAAATTTATATGTGCAAATGCTATGAATGAATTCATGACTGTGGCAGATGACCAATATTATTTTTTTGTAATAAGGGCATTTATGCCCTTCCATATATTAACCACTTCACTGGTAATGTACCATATATGTAAAAAAGAGCCCCGACTGGTGATGTATCGCATATAATAACTTCCAGTTTTCAATGAATTTACATGAAATTTGGTATACTAGAGGCTTTTGATTCGCTGAATACGAATCCCATGTCACATTTTTAAAAATCAATACGTCAGTTACAAGTTATACACTTTTGAAACCAATTTTCTTTTTGGCTACCAGTAAAGCGGTTAATAAACAAACAAATACATTAAAACTACTAGCACAGTCTATTTATATAATGAACTTAAAAGAGAATATCAAGTAAAAACCACCAACATGAGATTTAAAAACATTACGCTACCAAAGCACAACTTAACAATTGAACAAACAAGTTTTGAGTATTTTTCAAAAAAAAAATTTCATCAAACTACCAAACGAAATGAAAAGTTTACATACGAGTGAAAAATTATTAAAGAAAAAACTTAAATGTGCAATTATTTGTTCTTTTAAATGAATTGTTACAGATTATCACATAATAAATATAAATTAAGTACGAAATATAATTCACATTTAAAAATTATCTATATGTAAATTAGGGAGGTTGTGGCATATTTATATTTTAGGTAAGGACCAACCTATGTACAGGTAATTATGCCCCCTATAGGTCCTTTATATATATAAAAAAAAAAAAAAAAAAAAAAATGTAAAGGAAAAGTTAGAAATAAATTATTACTATCAGCTTCGTAGCGCAGGCGGTAGTGTACTAGAGTACAAAGTCGTAGGTCGTGAGTTCGATCCCCGGCTGGGCAATTTTTCGAAAGTGTGTTCAGGCAGCAATTTGCTATGTGTAAGACGAACCATGCTGTCTGTTTGACATTTTGGGAGTATCGACAACCTGCAGGTCTCGCAATTGTGCTCACCTGTACTAGACAAGCTGGTTGAGAGCTTACGGGACACCTCGATCGAGGTGAAAGGTAGAGGGTAAATAAATTAAAAAAAAAAATTATTTTAGCATCATATAATCAACATCATCGGGGGTATAGGTGATCACCTGCGGTGATCCCTACTTTACTACTGTGCATTCCCTATTGAAAACAATGCCGAAACTGTGTACTTTCAACACGAAGATCAAGAAAAAGTTATTAATTTATTTCCTTTAATTAAACGTAGTTGAAAGGCTATATTGTTATTTATTTAATTTAAATTAATATTATTTTAATAACTTCTACAGTTATTTTGTAATTTATAGCGAATCAAATATGAATAATTTATGTTATATACTCATCTTATGCTAGATTTATTAAGTAGGGTAAGAGCTATATGAATCATTTGTGAAACAAATAATTTACATATTTGTTTGAAAAATTAATACGTATTTCATTAGATATGAATTTTCATATTTTTAGATATTTTGCGGTTGAACAGAAAAGTATTTCAGATAGAAAATAGTTAAAATCAAAACGTGCGAATAGAAAGAGGAAGAAAATCTTTTTTCCTGCAAGAATGTCTTTGCAGTAACTCTATTCAAATCGAGATTTAGTTTCAACAGCATTTCAGGAATTCTTGCGGGTTAAATAAACCGCAAATAAGCCTTAAGTAAATAATGATTTTGTCGCGAATTTTTGTCATAAATATTAATTCTGTGATCGTGATTATCTCACTTACTTCTGATGTCATTCAACAAATTTAAGCACCGTATAAAATTGTTTACATCAGGCACAAAACTGTATAGTGATATTTTTGCAGGAAAAACTCAATATTTTATGTAACAGGACATTTCACAACGAAACATTTTAATTAAGTAAAAGATATTCCCTGTCTAAGACTTCTAGCGATAAAGATACAAGCTGCATTGTTTTTTTTTATTTCTTTTCATTACACTGGATTGGTTCTGAAGAAATGAATATAAAGATAATCAATAAATTTGTTAAAAGAATGTGCTTTTCAAAAGAACAAGCAAGTTTGTATCTATTCGCTTATTTATCTACGCAAACAGTAGCATTTACTTAGACATTAAGTATTCAACGACAAACAGGAAAAGAATTAAGATTACATGAAAACTGTTTTCATTGCCGTAAATAAGCATATCTCAATGTCAATCTTTGCAATGCATTTTGTAAGACATAATTCATTATATCATCAGTTTTAAATGAATGAAAAACGACATTTAGTTGTTAAGAGCATGGAAATGTAAAAATAAATGTTTTTAATAAAAAAACTCACCTATGAATGTAATTTTCACGATTTGAGGGCAAATCATAATTGATGACCAATGATACTTGCTGAACGTCAATGCCCCGAGCAAGAAGATCAGTTGTGATCAAAACCCTGGAAGATCCAGTACGGAATTGTCTCATAATAACATCTCGGTCTCTCTGCTCCATGTCACCGTGGAGAGCAGAAACTGTAAAGTCTCGATCTTGCATGTCATTAGTAAGCGTGTCAACCTTGCGACGAGTGTTGCAAAAGATGACGGCTTGCGTGATACTGAGAGTATCGTATAAATCGCACAAAGTGTCCAATTTCCATTCATCTCGTTCTACATTGATGAAGAATTGTTTGATACCTTCAAGAGTCAGTTCTTCTTTCTTTACGAGAATGCTCACTGGATCACGCATGAAACATTTTGATACGTCCAAGACATCGCTTGGCATAGTAGCAGAAAGCAAAATAACCTGTTAAAATAATGACATTAATACTTTTGTTCGTATAATTCTAATTCGGGTTATTAAATGTGTTACATCGTTGGAAGGACTAATCTAAAAGAAACATTACCTGTACTTCGTTGGGAAGCATCTTGAATACATCATGAATTTGATCCTTAAAACCACGAGACAACATTTCATCAGCTTCGTCTAAAACGAACAATTTAATACTGTTGGCTCTTAAAGCGCGCCGACTGATCATATCGTACACTCTGCCAGGAGTTCCGACTACCACGTGAACTCCTTGTTCCAGCTTGCGAACGTCCTCGCGAACATTTGTTCCTCCGATACATGCTTGGCATTGGGCATGCATAAAATCTCCCAATGCGATAACAACTTTTTGGATCTGAAAATTCATTGATTAATTTTAATTATTCAACATTTTAAACGATTAATTTTCTAAAACCCAGTTAATATTGAATGATTTTGTATCATTCTTAAAATATTACCTGCTGTGCAAGTTCTCGAGTTGGAGCGAGAATCAATGCTTGGCACTCGTTTATTGAAGTGTCGATCTTTTGAAGAATTGAAATTGAAAAAGTTGCAGTTTTGCCAGTACCTGAAATCATAAATATATTATTTAATTACAAATTATTAGCATAATTTGAACAGAAAGGAGTAGCGATTAAAATGTTTTCGTACCTGATTGGGCCTGGGCAATGACATCGTGCCCTTTTACGCAAGGTAAGATAGCACGCTGTTGAATAGCAGAGGGTTTTTCAAAACCATAAGCATAAATTCCACGAAGTAATTCTTCCTTCAAGTGCATTTCATCGAAGTTATCAACAACCTGCATAAACAAATGTCGTGTTATCAATGTCGATTGTAAATCTAGGTTTTGATTATAAAACATGAAATGTCTTGAACAATAATTTATTTTGACAATTAAATGTTTTTGTTTTCTTAAAATAGACATTTGGCTAGAGAGTATGTACGCCATAATAACAAACAAACATTTTGTATAAATTAAAAATAAGTAACATAAATATCGATTGCATCAAAATCAAAGTATAACTGAAAAAACAATGAATTAATTATATTGTTATAACGTACCGTCTCCCAGTTCGACTCGATAACCCCTTCGGGGTCCATGCCCGCCGGACCTGAATTGTAACTTGGTTGATCATCGTCGATGGGACCATTCTTAGAGTCACCTGATCTATATTGATCTTCGTTATTCCTGTAATTAGACATAAACAATGCTTTAAAATAAAATCTAATTAATTGGTATAATCAACAATAGTAGAAAGCATTTAACTGGAATATATATGATCGCTTGGTAAGTTCTAAAACAGCTGAGTCATTCGACATATACATAAGAAGCATATGTCAAAACATTTTTCAGGTATGCAAATTTTGACAAAAATAAATCAAATATAATCGCTTCTGTACTTTTCTGGTGGAACACAAGGAAAAATATTTAATATAGCTTTAAAATAAAAGATAATAGATAAAATAATTTTTGCTTTTAACAAAATTGCTAAAATATTTAATCAACCAAGGTAAACTTGGTAAAAAATAATTTATAATAATTTGAACAAAGGTCTTTCTATTAATTAAACGAAATTAAATAAATCTGTTCTGAATGTATTTCCAAGCATGACTCAACTTCATTAGTCATCTTCCTATCTTTAAGAATGGAATGCCATGGAAAACCCAAAAATGCAATGTAATGCAGAGACACAAAATTTGACACAAAATTTGTCGCAAAATTCCTCGAATCTCGACACTTTTTTAGAATTAAATTATATTTAAAATGCGAAACTGCATTATCCACTTCAGTTGTCAAACGCGTCAAAAACAAATAACATATCAAGTTACTAACATTGGGTTTCGGGTTTTAGATACAAATATTATGACGAAGTGAAAAATTGCTGAAAACCTGCGAATGAAAGAAAAAGCAGATTCGATCGAACTGAGACGCGGTCAGTTCTAAACGGAAGCATTTGTTGGTCGACAGAGGGACCGTCAGAGGATTTTGTTCCGAAAAATCTAAACGATGGAAATTAAGATAAGCAGCACACCTCACACGGAGAGTCAAGGTCGTGTTAGAACGGCCGACATTGAATAAAAATCAGGCAGCAAGTTCTGCAACCTGCACGAGTTCTGCACATGCTTTGACAGTGAGTCACGTCGAAACGCCCAAGGTTGCACAATTGTTGAACGTTAATTTGTTAAAGAAAAAGGGATATCTGTCGAAAAATTGAATCTGAACGAGGGGACGTTGCGCAAACCTGGCACGCGGAAAAAACGTGCTCGTTCGCGCGAATTCAGAAATGCCAGAGACGCCGTCCAGTTTTTCGGCGGCGTTTTTCCGGTTTTTGGCAAAAAGATGGGCAGCCGCGTACCAGGGAGAATTTTTGTCCAAGCACCGCGATCGAATTGGGAAAAATGCCGACGTAACGGGACGACAAGGAAGCGGCACAGGGGCAACGTGACAAAAAGTTTGATCACACGCCATGTTGTCAGGCAATGCCCCGTTCGCGAGAACACTCGTCGGTTCGGAAAGAACGAAATTTTCATCGAAAAATTCGGCGACGCGACATCGCGACGAATAGCCCGAAGGAGGGAGAGTTTCGGTAGGGGATTTTCAAAGACTTGGCTAAAGATTTCGAGGCGCAAAGTTAAAAAAATCGCTTCAACTTACCTTCGTTCGGAATTATACGACATGTTCCACTCACAGTAGCAAGACGAAAAGGACGAGTTCCTATTGCGTCACAACGACGTAGGTTCTGTTGAGATTGCAGCGAGAGGGCGCCACTAGTCGGAAACGTGCTCTCGGGAACTTTCGGAAGGCACTGGTCCCTTCGGACGACTATCGGGCCTTTTCGGGTACCGCAACGTGCCAACGGATGGGCGGGACGGGGCCGAGACTTTTCAGACACTTTTTCCTCCTCTCCTGGAAAAGCGAGGGAAATTCACCCTCTCTTAATGCAACCGGGACGAATTACCCAGAATCCTAAGCGAGGAACCCCGTGGAGAGAGGTCGACCCAATTGGCGGGAAAGTCGAAACCTTTTCCTCCACTCTTTCTGCTTATTTTTCTCTTCAAGCTTCCTTTTCTTCCGTAGAAGGAAACTCGAGATTTCGGAAGCAACGAGTTTGGCGGGAAATTCAAAGACTGGTCGTTGGTCGATGAATTGAAACTAGGAAGATGAAATTCCACTTTCGTTCCGAGTCTTTTTTCTTCCGACGATCAATTTCACAATTTGTCACTTCACACACGGGACGAGGTCATCTTCGATCCAAGATTTTCAAGTCTTTTTTGTTTACACGATTTTCACGAGGTCTTCACCGAACGGATGAAAAACGATCACTGATCGACGCGATTCAAATACATGGCGACTCGCCAGGGATTCACGAATCGGGAGCGGGAATTCGCAGCTTTTTTCTGTTGTTTTCGCGAGGTTCGATGTGTACGGGTCGTTGTGTTTGTTTATCTTGAAATTGCTGCCGAGACAGGACAATCGTCGAGGCTGGAGAGCCTTTGACGACAGATGCCATTTTGTTTACTTCCCTGCAGACGACAAACGTTTGAAAATGTCCGTTTTCTTCATGGCTTTCTGCGTCCTTTGACTTTTTTAACTTTCATTTGTTTCGATTAGCTTTTTATCCCTGGGAAATTTCAAGTTTCCTATATATTTAGGGACTATTTATTTAGTGAATAATGTCCGCCCTGCTCATTACTTAATAAATATTAAACGATTCTTGTCTAGAGAAATAGTTTGTAAAAAGGAAATGTCTTAAGCTATCGACTCGGGCAATTTTCAGTTCCTTATATGTGGGAAATCTTAATTTATTCTTACAATTAACTGTTGAATCAAGTAATTTATTAAAAATGTTATACATTACGCTAATTCTCAACAATTGCACTCTAAAACGACGATGCTATAAATGTTATAAAACACATCGGTAGAGTAACATTGAAAAAATACACTAATGAATATTTAATAATGCATTTATACATTTGCAATCGATCCTGCAATAATTATTTGGAAAGAACTTGTTCAAACGTCATCACCCTAATATATAATTGGCAAATAATGATTAGATTGTTTATCATTACAGAAGTTCATTCATTTAATTGAAATTTGATTTATAAAAATGGTATTTATAAAATTATTGTTGGTAATCGAATAGAATAATAAGTATTTACCAACTGCTTGACAATTGTAAACATCCTACAATCATTGTACTTGACGTATATTTATATTTATCAAATTGTGGAAAAATAAACTAATACAAGGATTCACAACAATTTTAATGACTTTCCAAGTACGATAGAAACGAGATTATTAGTTTTTACTTAATTTTTAAATCTTATTTTATTTATATACATTTTAATAATCACAAATGAATTATTTTCTAAATAACATAATATTATCTATTCTTAAACTCTTTGATTAATTACAATGGATACGATTGTGTTTGTTTCGTCACTTTTGAATCGTATTTAATTTATAAATAATATTTACAAATAAATTTTTATACTTTTCTAAATTGTATATTTAGTTACTTAAACATTTCATTTTATTTACAAGAATTACGTTCTAAAAAAATATTTGCCCCTTCAAAAGCATTTAAAATAAAGGAAAATAAAAAATAAAACGAATCCATTAGATTCAATTTTCAATTGATGTCAAGAAGATATGTGCATTATACTTTGGGTAAAAAATCGATACGGAATATTGTATGAAAAGTGAAAATCAAAATTCGTTACGGTTCAAAAATGATCTCTTCATCACTGTGTCAATATCAAGTTTGGTTCTACTTTGGAGTTTGGACAACAGATGGAGTCGATCGTTATGTTTACTGGCACTGACTATATAAACGCAAATAGAAGTGCGTACACGCGGCTTGTTTGACGGTTTTCCTTCCAGTCATCTATCTTTATTTTGTAAATGGAGATTGCATAAAAGAGAAAGACAATAGAAGACCAGAAGAGAAAAAAAAATATACGAAACAGGCGTATGTACGGCCATATACGGAGAGATCGGACAAATGGTGCTGTAAACGAATAAAAAATTGAAATTATTGAAAATAGGGAATTATGCATGGAGGCCAACAAACAAGATTCAAATAACTATAAATTTTTCTCCATTCTTTATAACGAATTGCCGCTATGGATAATACACAATAGTCGATTTTTGTCTCAATCAGTATTGAATGTCATGCCCAGTAAACGAAAACGAATAGAAAGTTAAAAATACGAATTGAAATGAATTCAAGTGAATTAAAATGAATTAAAACGCATGAAAACGATTAATTGAATCCACTTTTTAATTCATTTTAATTCACTTGAATTCATTTCAATTCGTATTTCGAATGATTTCGCAGTGTACTCTAAAAGAAGTCAGATGTCCCACTTTCTGACGGTTTTCTGAACATGATGCCAATATGAGATCTTTATGAACTCATGTTTAGAAAATCCTTCGAAAATGGGACATCTGACTAGATTTAAAGCACATTTCGTAACAATTCTGAACTCTTTTATATTTTTCAAATGTCGAATTAAACCGAACTGGCCGGAAATATGCTCGTATCAATCTAAATGTTTATAGTCATTCGCATACCACGTTATTCCGTTATTTAACCGGAAATTGACAAAAAGGATACTGAAAAGGATAATGGTTTAATACGATTCAATTATTTTCAGTTGATGGGATGAAAGTTGATTCCGAAAACTGCCAATGTTTCGAATACGTTTCAATTCTTTGTAATTTCAAATAACAAAAAATCGCTCTGATAAAGAATAGAACCTCCCTAAAAAGAAAAGGATTGAATTATTTTGAATCCTCCCAGATAGCAGACAAAAATACTTTAGAATGATCTCATAATGTGTTCTATACGAGGTCAGACGTCTCAAATTATGATGTTTTTCTGAACTTGATATCAGTATGAGATCATTGTGACCTAAAGTTCAGAAAAACCTCATATATTGACGCATCCGACCTCTTGTAGATCACATTACAGTAGGTCTCGTCCTAAGTTGTACCGTCGCGTTGGTTCTTTCAAAATGGCGGAAGTTTGCCCAAGTTGTAGCCCCTCGCTATCCCCAAAATTTTGTATTCTGCTATGTGGGCTTTTATTAATAAAATTGAATATTCGGAATATGCACACACTCACACACACACATATATTCTCAGAAAATCGTTGAAATTTCTAATACCTTCAATAAAGGGATTCAATGGAATTCAAAATGTCAATCCCTTTCTGGGTCGGTCTGTCGAGCAAAAACAAAGTTTTATCTAATTATTTATTATTTCTTTCACGTAAACGTATAATATCCCAACAACTGTATAAGAATAGAACAAACAAATTTTCAATCTGGAATCTGTCCATTTTCTAATTGAAACTGTTTTATTTTAATTCTATATAATTTGTTTTAAGTCGATACATTGCAGCATTTTAGAATAGAAGGACTTCCATTTAATTCGAATCAATTTGAAAATGAAATTGACTCATTTAACTAATGATATTAATTTGCCGCACAACGTCCGAATAAATTTCACTAAAGCCATAATTGAAGCCAATAATTAATTTCAATACTTTGTCAAAATTTTAACGTAGTTCAATTTGATTCAATACGGCCGGTCGTATTTTTTAAGTAATTACTTTATTTTTTAAATTTACACTAATATTTATGAATTTGCGATCTACATGATTATTAATAATATTATTACTAAAATTGCCAATAAATTGATCAGTCTGATAAATAATTAATTTACTTGGACCATGCAATTTGTAGATAATTTTAAATGTGACGACACGACACGATAATGTATCCACATATTTATTTTTTTTTTTTAAGTATTATCAAACAATGGAATAAAACTTCGATGCACGTTTTATAAACCAAACTATGCATATATTATATCTAGAAAATACTCCCTGTTTCAACTATTCGTTATTTTTACTTTATTTTACAACAATAGCTGTAGTTGAGTGGTTATGGCTCGGAAGTGCTGCGCGGGGGACCGGAGTTCGATTCTCGGTTCGAACAGTTTTTTTTTATTTGTTTACTATAGGATTACAAAGAATTGAAACGTATTCAATACGAAAATGGACAGATTCCGGATTCAATTCTTTTTCAGTTGTTGGGATCGAATTGAACGACGTTAAAATGTTTATTATTGAAACGCAGAGGATCGAATTGAAAAGTGCCGTAATTTTTATATTCTGCAACAGATAGCGTTCGAAACGTCGTTCAAATCCGTTCAAAACATGCCACGATTTTCTCGACAGATGGCGTTCACAGCGGTTTTTTCCTTTACATATATTTTTTTTCATTATTTTGTATCTTTATCTATGGCCCAAGTATGAATTAAAATTAGAAAGAACCGAAATGATCTTTAGAGCACTTTTGTCTGTTTTGTTGTCGAAAAGCCGAAAATTATCGAAATAAAATATACATACAAGTAAAATGGAAAACAAATTTTTTGTCCATCACAAGTATGTAAAAATAATGTATGCTCCAGATTGTGTTTATTATGTTACTCGGAAATCTTATGTATTTTAAAATGACTTAAAATTTTAGAAATACTACACACATGTTTTTTTTTAAAAAGTCAAGTTTACTTAAAAAATATGCAGTTTCCATATCGTACATTTGTACATCATTCATTTGTACATTTCATAATATACAATTTATACAAATTACATATGCTTTAAAAAGTAATGTTTACAAAAATATACAAAGTTTTCACTTTGATCAATTCCTTTTTACAATTGCATAAAATTATCAGTCTCGTGCCTTATTCTATGAAAAATCTTTACACAAAGGCACATGCCAGTATAAGAACAATCACTGTTATAGGAAAGACAATATATACACCCATTCGCGGGTGGCACACTGAAGTTAGTAAAGAAATGTCGTCTATTTCGTGATCAATACCATCTCTAGTTGGCACTTCGACGATTACTCGATCACCCGATGTCATTGATAACGAGAAAGAACATTCAGTCTGATTGATACAAGCCTTTGTAACATTCTCATACTGAAGAGTTGGCTTGTAAATGTCGAAAACTGCATGCATGTCGTTTGAAACTATGTCGTTATCGCTGTAGAAAATGTAATAATAATATCCGTCTTGGCTCACTTCGTGCGTCGTTTGCATTCTCTTTCCACTTACTAAATAACTAACGTTTAAACATTCGTCAGATGGATCGAATTCATGGGCGAGCAAAACGTTCCCACCGTAACAATTGAGTAAACCATTTTCGAAACTAGAGATGGACGAGTCTTCCTTTGTACTAGACAGGTCTTTCGCAGCGTTTCCTCCATGTTGAATGCCTCTGTCCAACAATTCAGGCTTCACAGGTTCAAGTTGATTTCTTTTGTTTCTGATTTTTTCTTCTTTTTCATCATCTAGAATTTCTTCTCCGTCTGCATTTTCAACTTCCTCAAGTTTCTCCTCCAACATCTTTAAATGCTGCTTTTGAGTAAGCGTCACTTTGTCCGAAACCTCATGTTTAGTATATTTATGCGATGCTCTTACGTGGTTTTCATCATTAGTATTTTGATTCGTTGAACTATGAGTTCGCTTCAATCTCTGGGACATATGGCGTACTTTGTTTGTGGAATCTGTAACATATTCCTGTGGTTCATCGATGCGGGTAGTTGCATTATTATTGCTTTTCTGAGGATCATGTACTTTTATACGTTTCATCTTTTTCATTCGAGCAAGTTGTTCAGCTGTTCGATTTAAGCGTTCGTTTTGATGAGATTCTTTATTTATCAATGCTTTAACTAGTTCTTTGGACTCTATCTCTTGTGCGTTTGATTCAAACGTTACTTTTACTTGATGCTCAGCTTCAGGCCAGAAAATACCTTCGTTACGAGCCTTATTACGGTTGTGATCTAGCATTCCACAAGTTCTAAGATTGCGCTCTCCTTTTACTACAAGAATCGAAGCTCCCTCAAACCTAAAAATGGAGATTACTTAATATTGGCTCGACACGGTTATAGTAAAATGGATTAAAAAATGGTCGTACCTTGAACAAACGGACAATGCTACAGTTGCTCCTTTCAAAAGATAAAATCCCCAGTATTCCAATGTGTCATCGGGCAACGTCATACTTTTCTTCAGTCTTATATGCTTGCGATAACTAGTTTTCTCGGGTCTGCGAGAAACTTGGAAGGCATTGAACGATTCATTCATTTGCAAACTGTGTTTCTAAAAGTTAATTCCATAAACGTTAATTTTTTTCAAAAGATATGTTGTGGAATATTATAATATAAATGTTATTACAGCACAAAATACTGGCGAGATTCCATCTGTAATCTCAACGATATCCGATTCGGTGACAGCAAAAACAACATCGGCATAAACTTTGTGTCGCAGGTAGAGAGGAACTATGATCAATATCATTGGTAGAATTGCTGTCAGTACGCAAAAGTATAATACTCGTCTGAAACCATGCATCTTGCCTACGCCTGTAACAAGTATTGCTTTCTTCAATTGTCATATTTTAAAACTTATTTTTAGTGCTATATACTGTGTTTTAATACGTTAGTTTAACGACAAATTTGAAAATATGTATATATCTCGACTGCTTTTAGCGACTACTTACAGAATAACAAACTTCTGTAGGATGACAAAATTTAAAACCCCATTGACAGTGATGGTTTTAATCGTTTGATACTATCAAGGATTATTCTCAACTGATAATCGATAAGACATTGCGAAATATATACATACATTAACAGACACACAGACTGATACACATATATTGTTCTTTCCATGTATTTTTACAAAATTTGTAGTAAATAATATGAGACTTTTGAAAGCGCTTTCTGAAAACACTCTGTACTCGCAACATTTGAAAAGTGACTTTATCCCTGTAGTTGAGATGTTTGAACATTTTTTACATTTAATTTCGAGAAAATATGAGAATAAAATTAGGAAATCATGTAGAATTAAATATAAATATGTAACGTCAGAAAAACAGTCAAGTCAGTTGTCACATGATGCAAAGGGGTTAGAAACTTTGTTTATATACACGATTTTTGCGTCACTTCCAATCGCGTCCTTTAATCTAAGTACATTATTGTTAAACTAAATTCAAAAGTTTTATTTATATTTTTGCAGACCTAATTTGATCCATAAATGTCGATATTTTTTCTATTCGAAAAACCTCGCGCTTTCCGACATTAGACAAAAACCTTCTCCTATGTTCCACGTATGTACATAGAAATATTTTCGTTACTGCAGGATAGAAATCAAAATCAAGCGAGTTTATTTTCGTATTTTTCCATTAAATTTCGTTACAAGTGTACATTTTTCGAATTATACCGGTGTTTTAGGTTAATGTTGAGAAATAGCCCAGTAAACGAAAAGGGATTAAGGGCTTTTATCTTTTATTCTTTTATTGAACATTCGGAATTGGCAATTTTTCCAATTCTTTTATAGGAATTCACGCGTGAGATATGTGAATTCCGTTGAATTCTGATACGCAACTTTTTATTCCACGCATTTCCATTGAATTCCTTAACCTAACCTAAAATAATATGGATTCGTTGGAACTGTAAGGAATTAAAATTGTAATGTTTTATTCCGCGCGATTCCATTCAATTCCCTAACCTAACCTATAATGTTTACATCAATATTCTCAGGGATTCCTTGGAATTCGTGGGATCGCAAATTTAACTTTTCTATTCCAGTGAATTCCATCGAATACTTTCAATAAAGGGATTCAACGGAATTCAAAATTCCAATCCCTTTCCGTTTGCTGGGAGCGTTAAAAAAACTATTTATCGTGATTAATTCGAAAAGTATTCGTTTTAAAGAAAAATACATACAGAGAAAATGTTAAGGTAATTAAATTATCTATAATTTCGTTTTTTATTCGACCTCGTACGGCAATTATTCGACGAGATAGAATTTTTTTTACGAAATGGGTGATTTTATTCTTCATTTTGTACACATTTTATTCAATACGGGTTTAGTTACATCAGGAGAATGTTAAAGATAATTGAATAATCTACAATTTCACTATTTATTAAGATGTGATAATAGGTTAATATTTTCAAAAATGGCATGAAAACAACAAAAAACAATAGTTATAAAAATATGATTACAATGGACTATCAGAAATATTAAATTAACATTTCTTTATGTTCCTAGTTTTCTTAAGGTTTTATATCATTATTTCTGAAATTACTGTAGCTTTTAAAATAAACATTCGTGTCATATTTCAAAATGGGCGCATTCAGCCGAGTGTTACCGCATTACCTACCGGTTAGTGGCAAACTTCAGGCATGCATCCACGTGGTACCCACGTGGTATTGCGCGAAATTCGAAATGTCATTTTAAATATAAGATAACCTGAGGTTTAAATCTCAAAGTGTTATTTTCAAGTCATTTAAAATGACTAATAATGCAAATAATGCCGTAATTTTTGGTATAATATTGGATGATGGGGCGATAGATAACGTCATGAATGAAATTGTTGGATTGGTGGAACCAAATTTAGAACTTCGAAATGTGGTGCACATAGGAAATCGAGAAACGAAGCCCAGAAACGAAAATTATTTTGAGACAACAATTCCACGGTACAACGACGTATTATTTCAAGAGCACTTTCGAATGAATCGTCCTACATTTCAGGTAAGTGAATTAATGCAATGAATTATATATGTTAATATATTATATAATAAACGAAGATGTGCATATAGTACACGTACTTGCTAAAAATACTAATTAAAGTACTAGTTAAAATTTACTAATTAATAGATTTTAAATTCCTTTTCAAACTCCTGTTAAACTTTTGATTTGTGCTGATCAGGATGTTAAGGATGTGCCGATTAGGACGAAATAAATATTATATACAAATTCATTTATACAGGCTTTATTAAATGAGATTGCTCATCACGCAGTGCAAGATCTGTCCATTCACAGAAATACTACTATTCCCCTCGATAAACAGCTTCTGTACACAATTTGGCTGTTAAGTAAACAAGAATCATTTCTTGCTGTCGGAGATCGGTTCAACATACCAGAAAGCACTGGACACGGAATATTTAAATTTATTGTGAACGTTTTGTACGAATTAATGCCAAGAAATATTACGTGGCCAACTCCTGGACAAAAAGTATTATCCTCTCAGGTAAAAACTCTGTTGAACAAAATGATAAAAAATATAAAAGAAGGATTTAGAATCTTTACTCCAATCATTTACATATTTCATCATCCTAAATCTATAGGTCTTCCAAGAAAGATCGGGAGGAATACCTGAAGTAATAGGAGCAATTGATGGATGTCATGTTCCAATCAAACAACCATTCGGCAATGCAAATGACTTTTTTAATAGGAAACAATTTCAGTCAATCATTTTGCAAGGTATGGGCAAATCCACGGAACTTTTAACTGTAATTTAAGAATATAAAAGTTAAAAGTTTCATGGATTTGCAAGTTCTATACATCATGTAAATTAAATACAATTATATCAATTTATGTAATTATATAAAATGAAGATATAAAGAAATGAGTCCATAAATAAATAAATTAACTAAAAATATACAATGATTTTCAGCGGTTTGTGACCATTCAGCGAAATTTATCGACATATTCATTGGAATGCCGGGACGTATGCACGATGCCAGGGTTTTTCGAAATAGCGATTTATTCGACCGATTGTCTAGTGTCGAAAACCCTCTTTTGCCACATAATCAGCACTTAATTGGTGACAGTGCGTACCCTTTAATGGTTAATTTGTTAACACCGTTTCGAGATGATGGCCATTTAAACGAAATACAAAGTCGCTACAACACCAAACTTAGCAAAATTCGATCGATAATCGAAAGAGCATTTGCTTTATTGAAAGGCAAATTCCGAAGACTGAAACATCTCGATGTTGCAGATCCGGACTTCGGAAATATTATTATTGCCGCAGCATGTGTATTACATAATTTTATTATTAAGTTTAATAATGAAGACGAGATTGGAATTGAGGAAGAAGTTCTTGAATACGAAGACCATCGAGAGCAAGGAGATGAAAAGAGAATGAATATCGCTCGAAATTTGTAAATAAATGTGTAAATAAGTTATTTTTCCAGATTTATTAAAAGAAACATTTACTAACATTGTTTATTTATTTATTTACTGTACTTAAAAACTGACGTAATAATTCATTCCTTTCCCTTTGAATTTCATTACTTTCCTGCACCTTTTGCGCTAACTTTTCCAAGGCTGTTATGCGTTCCTTTTCGACTGAAATTAATTTTTGCCTTACATCTCGCAACTCTTTGGCGTTGTTGAGTTTTCTTTTTTTAAATGTTTGTGTTGTGTCGGTTGAGTTTTGCGGTTGGGAGAGGATCGCTGGCTCCACCTCATTTGGTTCTTTTTCGGTGATATTAATTTCGTTCAAATCATCAGGTAAAGAAGCGTCTGTTAAGAAAGCAGTTATTGAAGCAGGTGTATTAGAAGTGTTTGGCGGAACTTCTTTCGACATCGATGATACCGTCCGACCGAAGTTCACAGTTTTATCGTTAGCAAAAATTTCCTCGAAAGTTTCGAAATATTCCCATGAGATGCGGCCTTTTCCAGTACTCTTTTTACTATTATTATCTTTTATGGTTTTGTAAGTTTTGTTCATATTCCGAAATTTTGTACTGAGTAAATCATCAGTTAATCCAGGATACCCGGCCTCTTTCATTTCTGACGCGATACCTGCCCAACAGGTTTTCTTTCTTTTTTTTGGATCACGAAAATCATGAACTCGGTTTAGATATAAATTTAACATTAATTTTGTATTCTTTACTGACCATTCGAACGTGGGTTTAGAAACTGTAATTAAAAAATGTTTAATTACTTGAGGGATATTTGAAAAGTCTTTAATTATCATGGATGATTTACACTATACCGAACCCCTGTAAACGAAAATGAATTGAGAAATAAATAACCGAATTAAAAAGGATTTAAAATATTAAAATAAATTCATTTTTGTATTTCAAATTAATTAATTTATTAATGAATTAATAAATGCCAAAAAAAACTAATATTCTTTATGTTACAAATGTTTGAATTAACAAATCAATGTAATTAAATTACAATAAAGAGTTTATACAGTATTGATTTTTAAATTTATGAAATTTATAAATTATAACATTCAAGAAGAATTAATAATGGAATTTTTGATAATACGTGAATAAGGTAGCATTATTAATTTTTTACTTTTTTCAGAAGTTGTTCCACTTTCGCTGGGTGTTGAATTAATCTGCGACGTAGCTAAATGATCTTTCATGTACGTATCAAAAAATTGTTGGTCTAAAAATGTGAATTGAATACTTTTATTATCATGCCATTAAATGTATGTAAGCGTTTAATTTATTTCATTTTTAATTTTTAAAATTTTTAATTTCTAAATTTATAATTTAAATGAATTAACCATTTTGCATTTTGTGGTGGGTGTTCAATGATTCGACGATGGTGTACATTTGCCCGCCATAGCTGTAGTTTCCTTCGAAATATATTTCTTGCATTTTTTTTAATAATTAAATTTAATCTCGATCTGTCTCAAGCTGTCTAGGTTAACACTTAACTATCAATTGACACTTCGTATTTCGCGCTCATTTCATACACGTGGGCATTTGCCTGAAGTTTGCCACTAACCGGTCGGTAGCTCGGTAATCATCGGCTGAATGCGCCCAATGGCAGTGAATTTCATTGTAAGAACGGCGGAAACCTTCCGAAAAACTACATCGCTAACAAAATTTCGCCAAATTTTTTTAAGTTTTTTTTTTATTTGGATATTTTTATGCCATATTGGAGCCGCAATTTCGAAAAAACACCTGAAAAATTTTCGTTAGTTTTCTGAATTTATTATCAAAAATACTAATTTTACGAATAAATGTTTCCAATAAGAAATGTAGAGTGTGAAGTTCTCTACCATAAAGGTTTTATGACTTTTCCCCGTAAAATCAACGGCACAGCCGAAAAAGAAGGTGCAACATGAGACTGCATGAGACATCCGGACATAGGTTGCAATGGCCGTAGACGCAGTTTAGGCGGTTTAGGCAGAACGGCAAGGTTACATTTTTTTAAGGGGGGAGGGGGGGCGAGTGTAGGCAATATAATGAAAACACGCAAGTAAAATTGCAGGTAATTTAATTAGCTATAATTTGTCAAATTACTTATTTTTTTTTAACTAATATTTTTCGAGTTAATGACAATAAACAGACTTGTGTGAAAGAATTCGATGATTATATATTTGTGTGAAGAAATAAAAATGCTGAATTAGTCCAGTAAAGTTACGGAAAAAACGGCCTTACCCACAAAAATTGCAATAAAGCCAATTATTTTGGGAATCTAGTCCAAAAATTGTTGTGAAAAACATATCCAAAATCCGAGGGAATTTTTGTTATTCAATGTTTAATGTACGATTTTGTAAACAAACGCAATTTTCTCGAAAACGAAGGCGAATTCGAAAAAATTACGAGCAAAAAGTTGTTAGTTAAATTATCGATTGTACGGGAAAATATGCAAATTTATACGTATTATTGATATTTTTATTTAATATATATTTTATAAAATGTATATATGGGTCATTCTATGTAAAATTTACAATCCAAATTTTTTTTTCAAAGGAATATTTTTTTTCTTGTTTTTGACAAAAAAAATAAAATATACGTGTTTTTTTAATTGAATATGATATTCAATATTTTCGAGATATGATTTTTCAAAGTTTTTAAGAAAAGAAAAAAGTAACTTTTTGAAATGCCCATAACTCGAAAAACATAGTACAAAAAATGTTACAAGGAATGTTTCAAGGAATCAAAGTTTCCTATTGAATTATAATTTATGTAGAAACCGAAAAAAAATGTTAATTGTTTTTTAATTCATAAGTTTGACAATTTTTATAAACAAATTAGATTATATCATATTTGAGTATGTTTTTTTTTACTATTTTACACTGAAAATGCGTATTAAAGTCCGTAGAAGATACTGTAAAAATTTCAGAATGGACCGTTCATAACTTGTCGAGATATAAATAATTGTTATTTATACTTTGTCAAAAACAAGAAAAAAATATTCCATTGAAAAAAAAATTTGTATTGTAAATTTTACATGGAATGACCGATATATCTTATATTATATAATATAAGTTTAAAAGTAGTTTTTTGCAGCTCGGATATCCCGTGACACCGAAAATCCACGCTGAGTTTCATCACGTAAAAGACTTGCACAAAGTCCCAAAAGGGATTGGATTACTATAGTGAGCAGGTGATAGAATCCGTACACCGTGACTTCAAGAAAGTTTGGGAGAAATATAACGTGAAAAAAAATCATCCACAATATCCTTGCCGATTACTTAAAGTAGTTGATGAATTTAATGAATTACAAGTTAAAAGATATAATTATTAAAATAATCAATGGAATTTATGTATGATGTATATATATAAATATACAAGATTTAATATAAGTACAGTAAATTTAATATAAATTTGAATAAATGATAGCGAATTTTGAAGAAATGATTGCAAAAATTACTTTTTTAAAATACGTTTTTTCAGTTTTTTACAATTGTGGCAAATTTTTGCAAAATGCGTCAATTTTCCTTATGATCTTCTGAAAATAGGCATTTCAACCAACAAAATCCAATACAAAAATCTAAAAGTTTATATATGCGAGAATATGCGGTTGAAGTTAGGAGTAATTTTTCGTTTTTAATTCAATATAGCATATAAAATGAATATTTTCAATTGAAAAAATTATACCTTATTTGGGACATGAAAAGGCAGGTTTCCTCCAGATGTGAAAAAAAAATATTGTTTTGCGAGAGAAAAAAATTAAAAATGAAAAAACTTTTTATTTATGTATCTTGCAAATTTGGAGGTTATGTGAAACATGATGTATAAATGAGTTATATTACAACTGCTCCATAAAATATGTTTCGATTGGAGGTCAACTTTCGTCGGAAATAAAAAGAACTTAAAAATTCTACTTTTTTTGAAACTTTATCGCGATTACGATATTTTAGATCTTTATATCGATTTTTCGACTTTTTACATTTTACCTTTTACGTTTTTATCTTTATTTTTTTGTTATTTATTGAATTTCCTCCATAGTAATATAATTTCTTCTTTTTTTTATATTATTGTTGCTGATATATGTTAGAACTGAATATTTTCAACTATTATTATAAAACGACCGAGAAAATGAATTTAGCATAATATATTAAAGCATTGAATAAAATTCATTGAATGAATATTGCATTTTATTGAAAACAAAACGTATAAATTTGATAACCTTTATTTACTTCATATGTAAACAATTATTTATGAAATATCCATTTCATACAATGAACAGAATTTGATTAAAACATTTTCTTTGATTTCATGAACAAGTTTCATTCCCGCAATACAACATTTATTGCTTGAACTTAACAAATTCTTTTATCTGATGAGATCGACTTTTATCAAATGCTTTTTTTTCTTCCTGCAGATAGTGACGATTTTGTTAAAGCTGGTAAAAATAAATCGATATTGTAATTGATTTATTATCGTTTTAAAGATGAAAAATATAAACAAGAAAATTCACCTTGCTTCCAATTTAATCTTTTTAATTTATAATTTATTGTTAATAATCAGTTTATTGTTTTAATATATTACGACCAAATAAACAATTTTTTAAAGAAATTATTATACTTCGGTTAAAAATAATCTGAAGAAGACTCGTTCATTTTTCTTAATTCCGTTTCTCCGTTCGTATTTTAGTTGTGTTTTTCTAGTACCTAACTTTGATAACTTACTTAATATCGTTGGATTTTACAAACTGTTATTAATTATCATACAATTAGCATTATAACAACAAAAATATTTCATTTTAAAAAAAAACTTGGAAAATTATTTATTCCATAACCATTGTTATAAAATTTATAAATCGGATATTTTGTGCTCCGCCAATAATGTCCAGCATAACCGATTTTTTAAATTTTCTTCGAGCAAGGAAGAAACCGTTTCTTTTCGTTTACTTTTAAGACTAATTGTAGAATACGTAAAAAACGATGGAATGTTGCAGGTAAAAAAATTTCCCAACGGTTGAAAATACCGCGCATCTTCTAATTGCAAAACTTTTTTGATATTTGCAACGAAACTCAGAAAATTGCATAACTTAATTGCTTTATTAAGGCGCATTGAACAAAAGTGCATTAAAAAATATGTATGCATATATAAATAAATATGAATTACACGTAAAGCTCTGTTACCATGTAACATTTGGATTTGACAGCCGCGGAATTGGTATTTGGACAAAATGTGGCAGGTATGTGAAACATCTTTTTTTCTTAAAACCTTTCTGCGAAATTTTCTAAATGCCTTTTTTTTTTGTTTTTCAAAGAACGGTTGGGACATCTGTTTTTCGTTTGCTGCATTTCCGATTATTCACGCTTTCGTAACGGTCGTGAAACTTTAATGATCATTTTAGCAGATTGTGCAAAGTTAGATAATTTACTATTATTTAAGCAGAAGAAAATATCTTAAATTATAACGTAGTAACGCAATTATCTAATCATTAAACAATATTATGCATGGCTGATTTTTAATTCGGACTTTTAAATAAACAAACAAACAAAATCATAACTTTGGAACAAAAAATCATACCGACTTATTACAAAGGCGATTTTAAAACTCTTGAATTATAATAATCATACAAAAATTAACAAAGGCCAGAAAAAATTGTTAGACGTTTTGTCAAAGATAAAAAAAAGCTGGAAGAAAAAAGTTGCAAAATTCAATATTTCGAAAATTTGATATCTGAGAAATAATAACATATGGAGGAAAAGTGAATGTACCGATTAAAAGCTTTATTTATGCACTTCAAAACAATTAATTGAGTTTTTGAATATCTTCAATGGATTCTGAGATATAACGTATTACTTGAAAATTCGGAGCGTTCACGAACTTTTGGCCGGTGGTGTATAATGGAAACGGAATAATTTTTCGCGCTTTTTTTTCGAGAAAAAAAGTTTTTTAGTTTCTAAAAAGTATAATTAATTTTGATCAACAACAATTTTATTTTTTATTAGTTTGAGATTATTCGATAACATTAATTCAGTAAAAAAGAATTTTCAAAATTGTCAATATCAACTGTTTTTCTCGATTGGTTGTTTGAGAATCAGCACTTTGTAAATCCTCATATATAACTCAAGTAATATTGCAAATAGTTGCAACTTAAATTTGTTTTTATTCCTAAAATTTCTATACATTGTATTTTTACTTTAAGTACCTGTGTAGGTAAGAGATTTTGGATACTTCTAAATTTTCATTTTCTATTGTAAAAACAAAATAAGAGAACTTTTTTGAAATGCAGTAATGTAGTTTGAATTGTGGTGTTTAAGAATCCCTCGTTATAATCCTTTTTTGTGTGAATGTGAAGATACAGCGACTTATTACAAAGACAAAGGAGATAAAAGTAAAACGTACAACATTTTTTAGATAATAAAATTCTCTTCTAGAAATCGTGTTAATTAAATCTGCACGAAAATATTTTCGTATTTATAAATAAAATTTGTTGTATTCCTTTCAATTTTTACTTCAGGAATATCACTAAATAAATTATGCTTCTTTCATGTATTGTATTATTACGGGGCGATTCCACATTTTCCGTTCTGTAAATTACATTTAAAAATTTTGTACGAAGTCATTTTATCAATATTTATTTTTCAAACCTCACGTATATAGCGAAAATAAATATCATGAACAAATACGTTAATATTTATTTTATCGGAAATGTTTGAAAATTCAAAATTAACAAAATGAATAATTGGGAATAAGGACAAGGAAAGTTGCTTAAAAGGTATTAAAATAGAATGTGATAACTGGTGAAATGATAAAAAATATTAATGTGTTTTCAAGATGTACATTGTATGCAATAGTGGAATACGTTTTTTTGTATTATATAATGTAGAAACGAGAAATAACTCGACTGGAAATAAGTGCATCTCAACTTTATCTCATTGTGCAACTTTTCTCAGAGATAAACAAATGTAAACAAACATCGGAACGAAAAATTTACCTTTTTTGGAGAAAGCCGAAACAGAGGTGAACAGGAACATGTCCTGGGGAAAATAGGAAGATTTGATTTTTCTTTATTTTTCAACGTATGAAGTAATTTCGATGATTTTTTGAAAAAGTAACAGATGAGTAATACAGTAATAGAGTAACAAACTAATTCGAACAATCTGATAAAACTTTGGTTCGGCATAATCAAAATAAATCTCACTTAGAATGGAAAGAAATACAAAAATTGTAACGGTCAAATAAAAAAAGTTAAGCCCATTTTATTACAGTTTTTTAGTTTTTTTGTTACTGTATCTTCACATTCATATAAAGAAGGGATTATAACGAGGGATTATTAAAAAGCACAATTTAAACTACATTAATGCAGTTCTACTTATATAAAATGAAAATACAACGAAATCGTTGCTACAAAACGTTACAGATGTCATGTGTCTAGTACAAAATAATTGTTCAAAGACAAACATTTTTAAAACGACGACCTTAACTTTATAATGTTACATAGTTTTTTTTATTTATTCGATAGTTTCGATTTGCCCCGTTTTCCCCTATACTAAAAAAGTGTAAAAAAAATATCGAAAATGTTTGCAGTCATTGAATACGTTTTTAGTAAGCTCTATGATTTTTTTAGCTTAGGTTAATTTAAAAAATCGACTAGATTTTTAAAAATATTATATGTAATTAAAATTCACCAATAACAGCTTTCTAACCCCCTTAAATACATACTTTTTATAAAATAAGAATACTTAGAGCCCTATTAGTTAGTAGAATATTGTTGTAGTTTAGTTTTCAATCATTTATAATCATAATTTCTTATTATTTGAAATTGTTAAGTAAACTTTTGATTTTCTTTAAATCCAGCAAAACTGAATTAAATTAAGAAAAGATAAGCCAATCTTGAAGGCTTTCACATTAAAAATTTTGAATTGACACGAGACGATACTTATCATTTTTGAAAATAGAATTCCGATAATAATAAAATACTGCACATTTTAAATCCATTTCGTACAAAAATACTGCTGATATTTCCTTGAAAGATATGATAATACAAATTCGAAGGCGATATTGATATGATTAAGTACTGTTAATCCTGAATGTTTCAAATTATTTTTTTTTTATTTACGAAAAAGTATTTATTATATCTCTACTGAAAGAATCTGTTTCGTCGATATTAATAATACTAAACTTTTCTTATTATTTCAATTTCTTTATTTTTTAGCAAACAAAAATCGGTTCAAATAGATTCAGATTTTGCATTATTTTGAATTATTCTGAATGAACTTTTTGAATCCCTGGAGAGTAATTCACGAATGTTTTTGAATATGTACTGCGAGTTTTTATTACATCTTAGTTCAGGATTATTTTGAGTAAATAAGTAATTAAACCTCCATTTTGAAACCGAAATTTCGCTTCTGCATAATGCCCTAGTGTTTCCACTAGCTGGTATACATATAACTATAGTCGAAATCGCCAAACTTTATGTATACCGTGAAAAATGAAATTTAATTTCACCACATTACGTTGGTAAAAATTAAGCTTATGTTGAACGTGGTAATCGTCCCACTTTTAATGTCGTAAGTTTCCTTTTTGGCAGTTGTAATTTTACCAATTTTTGGTGTGTTTTTCTTTCGAATGGTAAAATTACCACTTCAGTGTGAGCTCGATTTTGACCAACCATATGGTAAAATTACAACGCGTTGTAAAATTCCTGATATCCAAAGATAACAACGCAACGTTACCTTCAATAATATTATAACGCGTTTTATCATCTACTACGTAAAGATACATACAAAACGTTGTAAAGTTTCTAACTTTACGTAGAAACTTTACAACGTTGAACGTGGACATATTACCAAATATTTACAAATGAAAATTACAACAGATTTGTAAAATGCATTGTCACTTTTAACAGTGGAGTGTCCAGAAATTGACACTTAGTGCATACATATACTTTCGTTTTCATTTGTATGAATTCAAAATTTTTAAGCATGGCAAGAGCGTTTTGAATTTATCACGGAAGTATTTTCAATACATCTGCAAAAATTTTAAATAATTCCGAATATAGAAAGACTGGAAAAGTTTCAGAAAGTGAATTCTGACATTGAGCACAACGTTATTTTGAATACTTTTCAATCGATTTTCGTTTGCTGGGTTGTGACTGGTAAATATCGAAGCGTAAAAATGAGTGTCCAAGAGTGCAAACGCTTCTTGCACGCCTTGATAAAAATGTCACACTTACATGTTTACGAGGAGTTAGCGCTAATAACCAAATCAACATCATCGTTCAAGGATGCACTATCTACATACGCACATGCGCCGCGATTAGAATTAAAATGTGCTAATTAGAGCATAGTATATCATTCTAGCTTAGGTTAAGTCATGGTGGAAGAAATAAATTTTCGTTGTTTTATCGTTATATCGTTATGCCGTCCTATTGTAATATCTTTACTGTGATATGTTATACCGTCGTAATGCGATACTTTTTATAGTCATACTGTTATATTTACGTATGGTAAATCTTCCGATGAACTACATCCTCTAAAAAATAATTCGATACACTCTTTTTGGACGTATTTTTGGCCCCTTTATGGTTTATAGATTACGAATATGACAATCAAAATTGGGGGTCAGATAAACTGAAGCCGCAAAAAATCGTGTATTTTTTAAATTTTTTGAATTTTTTTCAAAAGTAAAAACTGTACGAAAAAATGTTTCAACCAAAAAATGTCCAGCGGAAAATTCTCTGCAAAAAATGTTTTATACGATTTCTTCCTTATGTGCACGGTAAGCTCATAAATGAGCAACAAACGTGGCCATGAAGCATTCTCCTGAAGTACGTGCATTTATTGTATTCCAATTCTATGTAGTTACCTGTTCTGCCGCTAGGCTGTATTCTCTCTCGACACTACAATGGATTTCTTGTTCTTCTTGGTTCTTGGGGGCTCTAAATTCTAGAGGTGTATATTTTTACCTAGGGGTGCTTGCATACGGGGGGCTTCGTCCCAGACCCCTCTTTTTACTCTACCCTAACCTATAACCAATAAGTACGTGTGACGAACCACGTCTAGTGTCAGAGTAATTAAATACACAGAATACAAGTATAATAAATGCACATACTTGAGGAGAATCCTTCATGGCCACGTTCGTTGCTCATATACGAGCTTACTGGTGCACATTAGGAAGAAAGTGTATTTAACCTTTTTTTGTAGAGAATTTTCCGCTGTACATTTTTTTGAAACATTTTACCTTACATTTTTTATTTTCGGAAATAAATTAAAAAAACTAAGGTAATACACGATGTTTTTTAAGATGGCGGCTTCAGTTTATCTGACCGCCTATTTTTATGGTCATATTCGTAATCGGGGGACAAAAATACGTCGAAAAAGTGTGTCAAATTTTTTTTAAGAGGATGTAATTCATCGAAAGGAATACCTTACGTATTAATAATGTTTTTATACATTTTTATATTTACATATTCTCATATCTTCATATTTTCGTACTATTATATCTTTATTGTATATCTTGTAGGTACGGATGACATCCCTCTGAGTTTTTTGGTCAAAGCTTTTCCTGCAATTGCCTCACATTTGGTTGATCTTATAAACCTCTCGTTCAATACCGCCACTTTTCCCACAGACTGGAAGAAAACAATATTAATTCCCTTAAGTAAGGTGAGGAACCCTACTGGACCCTTCGACTATCGTTTGATTGCTATTCTTTGCGCACTCTCAAAACTTGTAGAACGCCTTGCTTATAATCAGATTACTGTCTTCTTAAACAAGACAAATTGGCTAGACTCTCATCAGTCTGGTTTTCGAAGAGGCTATAGTACGCAAACAGCCCTGCTTATGGTTACCGATTATTGTCGTATGGCCATTGACGAAAGAATGATTGTCATTATTATCTTATTCGACTTTAGTAAGGCATTCGATCTCGTAGATCATGAACTACTTGCCAAGAAAATGAAGTCTGCAAACTTCTCTAGCTTGGCTCTTGCTTGGATTATGTCCTATTTGTCGGGGCGTTCTCAAGCTGTTTTGGGCTATGATGGTAAGTTATCTCCGTGGTTGCCAACCAATGGCGGAGTGCCACAGGGCTCTGTTCTTGGACCGCTGCTTTTCTCTATATTTATTAATGATTTACCTGGGGTACTTCAGCATTCATGCCACATGATATATGCAGATGATACGCAAATATTCCTTAAATGTCGTCCTTCTGAGATCAACAGTGCGATTTTGCGTATAGCAACAGATGCCGAGCGGTTTTGTGACTGGGCTGCGGAGAACAAGCTTATGATCAACTTTGAGAAGACCAAAGCAATGCTAGTGGGTAGCTCGTACTACATCAACTATGATTTAACTACCTTGACAGCCATATCTATTCGTGGGCGTCCTATTCCATGGGTAAAATCGACAAAGAATTTAGGGGTTATTATTGACTCTACTCTTTCCTGGAACGAGCATATAACGCATATCTCTAAGAAAGTATACTGCATTACTCGGCAGCTAAGAGCTAATCAGAGTGCGCTGCCTCTCGATCTACGCAAACAGCTTATTTCTTCGCTAATTATGCCCTACTTAGACTATTGTTGCTCCGTCTACAATGACCTTAATACCACTCAAAAAACGAGAGTTGAGCGGTTGCTCAATGTAGGCATTCGATTTATATTTTGTCTTCGTCGTAGTGATCATATCACCCCGTACAGAACTAAGCTTGGTTGGCTCACTGCAGCGTCAAGACGCTTGTATTTTATCGGGATGGTAGTCTTTAGCGTCTTCAAAACTGGCACCCCCACCTATCTCTATAATCAATATGTATGGCGTCATAATAAATATGACCGTCAACCTAGAACGGGCTCTAATGATCTCATAATCCCTAAGTACAGGACAGAGACTTATGCCAACTCATTCTACGTTACCTCCATCAGACTGTGGAATGCTCTACCATTTGAGCTTAAAAAGTGCGTCAGCATCGGTGCCTTTAGTACCAAGCTCATGCGTTTTCTTTTTGAGCTGGACACGTCTGGCCGTTCGCTATTTACTATTGTAACGTGAATATTTGTATTTTCATTATACTTTTATTGTTAGTATTGCGTCACCTACAGTGTTTTAGCTTATACTTAAATAATTCTAACCATTTATATCTGTACATTGTAATTCTGATTATTGTATCTCTTTTCTTTTTTCACTTATTATTTTATACTTTGTAATATCTACATGTAGTTGGCCAAAGAAGGGTACACTTCAAGCCAAAGTTTTATTAAATAAATAAATAAATAAATAAATAAATCTTGTTATATATTAATTCATATCATTCCATCATATATTGTACGCGTGATCACAATTATGTTCACCGAGATGCACAAACAATGATCATCGTAATCACATCATCAATCACAAATTAATTAGATCAGTTTTTAGTTTTTATGTGTCGCATGTTCAAAATCTCTAAATTCACGCTTTGTTTGTCACTGATGCGTATTCTAAGCGTTCTATAAGCGTGAAATTATTCATATGCCCGATCTTTTATTCGCATGGGAAAGTCATAACGGCGCTTTACCTATAAGCGGAATTTTTGTGAACACTGGCAGAAAGAGGGCCAAATAATTTTCATAAAAATTCCGGTAGGTAAGGCGCCACTAGTGACCTATTCAAGTTGAATCTAAGTTTAAGTTTGCGGGATAGATGGAGCCACCGTCGCGCCGCCATGTTGAAAAACGTCAGTTTATCATTTTTTAAAAGTATCTCGCTTTAGACGAGTCGTACGCTAAAAATATGTTGTATAAATTTTGTTAAAAATTAAATTCTCTACAATTTTTGTTTGAAACTTTTTTTTTCGTGAAATTAATATTTAAAAAAATTAGGAGCTAAAAAATAAAAAATGCGTGTTTCTGAAATAGTTTTTGCTAATTATCTCGCTCCGGCGTCAGTTCCTGGTAAAAACAGTTACTTTTAAAGTTAGAGCACAAAATTCTGTATAATTTAAACAAAAAATTTATTGAAATCAGATAATATTTGACTGAGTTTTCTCAAATTTTTTTTAAATTATACAGAATTTTGTGCCTTACAACTTTGAAACTAACTGTTTTTACAAGAAAATGACGCCGGAGCGAGATAATTCGCAAAAACAATTTTAGAAACATGCATTTTTTACTTTTTAGCTCCTAATTTTTTTAAATATTAATTTTACGAAAAAAAGTTTCAAACGAAAGTTGTAGAGAATTTAACGGTGCCTCCATCTATCCCGCAAACTTAAACTTAGATTCAATTATCGACCTCTTACAGGAAAATGAAAAAAAAAATGGACAGGGTGATTTTTTGGAAGGTCAATGTACGATTTGACTGGACTGGACTAATAGACTGACGACCACATTGAGAAAATCCGTAAAATTCGGCAACAGAGAATCTCTCTAAGGAACTTTTGATATTTCGTGCTTGATTTAAATTGTCTTTCCGTCTTTGCGGAATGAAGCATAAACTAACAAAATTGCTTAGAAAGATTCTCCGTTGTCGGTTTTGGCCAACGCGGTCACCATCCATTAGATTCATGAAACTCGTGACCGAATCTCTGTAGTGTCCATCCGAGTAAATTTAATTGTTTTGTAAAAAAAAAAATAGAATATTAAAAAGTGTCATTCCTTGTTAAAAATCATGTCATGACAGAGAATGTATTGTATGTACTTGTCCTGATTTTATATTCACACTTGTATTTTTCATTTTATGTAAAATTTCTTTGCGCTACGATTGGCTCAAATTCACCCTTAAGGGGTTTCTAAAATGCTCCGCTGATAAGGTAGAAATTTTCACAAAAACCTGTAAATAAAAAATTTTTTATATGCGGACTCTTACAGAATGCCAAAGAAGTTAATTAAGAATTGACCGAGAGTTATTGGAAATAAATAAAAATCACTTATTTCCAATAGTTCTTTTTCAATTCCTAATTAGTTTGTTTTATGGTTAATTGTTACATTTTTAATATTTCGATTTTCAATATAAATTTCTACCTTATCAGAGGAGCACTTTAGCAATGTAAACAAAGAAAATTTTGTATTTCTTGTATCACGTATTCATAAAGAGTAAACGATTTAAATAAAGTATAGTTTAGGGGACTATCAGATAAAAAATGATAAGTTCACAATCTAGTTTAAAATAAAAATTCAGGTAAATCGAGAATATTAACGTCATTGCACGTGCTCGCGATCGTATAAAAACATGAGATTGGTATACACGGAATTATTTTTATCGTTTTATGGTCGGCGATAAGCGATAGAAGGAAGATAATTCTCTAGATAAAATGATATAAACCAATGACATAAAATTGTTAATCGAGGAAAATTAATTTACAATGGCATTATTATTAAATGTAATATTTAAATTGTCGTTTCCTCAAGAAGCCATGCAATAAAAAGTGCTGCAAATAGCTGAAAATTTAATATTTTATAAGAAATGATGAAAAATTTCTTTGTGGTGATCCTTTACTCATGAATTTTAAAAATAGTTATTAACTGACCTACATTTAACGTATTTAAGACGCTAAAAAAAAACTCAAATGTACTCTTCTCGACAATCTATTAGTAAATGTAAAATTAGCTTACGATGTAGAAAATCTACGGAGTGGTATTTGTAGGAGTGATAGTATCCCACATTTTCAACTCCATTTGTCTTTACCCTAGTTGACATCTTGGCAACTATTTTGTAAAAATAAATGTAACCAAAAAGACACGCCGAATATCACTTTAAGAGTACTTTGTAAAAAATGTCATCACTGAAACATAGTACACTTCCCCTTCATGCTACGAAACTGAAGTTGAGTTTTCTTCTATCACTCTCATTATCGCGGCTCTGACTGAGAAAAAAAGACGCCTTAGGGCTGAAAACATACTAGAATTAACGACCTCTTATCAGCTTCTATTCAGCATGCTTCTGTTTGCAAACCTTCTTTCACGGAAGAGACGCTAACAGTTTTCTTTTATTTTTTATAATCATGACTGATTGGACTAAACTTGTGACATTTCATTCTTATCAAAATGATTTTCGACCAAGATTAAATTCTATGAAATTTGGTATTATTAAGTAAAATCATGAAAATTAATTTATTCGACCGTTCATAGTTAAATAATTACATAAATTCAAAATTAATATCCGGTAATACAGTCTATTAGACATAAAAAAAAATGATTTTACTTAAAAATAAGGTATTACTAAGTACATATAGAATGTGTACACGATATCTCGTCACTGATTTAATTCTATTGTACTCTAATTGTGTTTTTAATATTCCTCCGCTATTAAAACGCATAAAATTACAATCATTACGAAACCATATACACATCTAAGGCAAAGTATACTGGGTTCGCCTTACTGACGAGTCCACCTATACTTGGGACGAAACGTGTGTTTTTTACAATAGGCATTTTGTTCATATATTATCGCCAGAGGGAAACTGAATCTATTAATCAAGTAACATTAGATATCCAGACATTTTAATCATAATTCAGTGGCAATAATATCTCATATTTTTTTGATTATTTCCATGCATTTTTCACATATTACATGGTGTACATCCACAGCCCATTGTTGATATTTACATTTTATTTATGTCTAATAGACCGAATTACGGAATATTAATTTTCAATTTTGTATTATTGTATAAAGTGGAAGTAATAATTTGTACTTTTAGGAAAAAGAAATATTTTATTATAATTTTGTTTATAAAAATAACATTTATATATACACTATACTTATATTATCACTAAATCTATACAACTAGAAGTTTACCAAGTCGATCGAAGCACTTGTTTCATAATATTCATCGGAGGGTGTTCCTTTCAAAGGTGAAATATGCATTGATGATAAGGTCATCTTACCGAATAGTGTATCTGCGTGTTTCTAAAATAAGATCATGTTATAAATTGCAACGAGTCTCCTGTCTGAATAAATGTATGCGCACGTACCTTCAATATTTTACGGGCATCAAACGATATCGAGGAATAAGCAGCGTTGGTTTTTTTTTCAACGAATTTTGCATTCATTGCAGTCATGTGCAGTTTAACTCTGTCGTACTGATTCTTTGCTAAGCCTGTGTTAAAAAATAATTGTTCTCGATTAGTAAAAATCAATTGGTAATGAAAATAAGACGTCAATACCTAGTTTAACAAAGTACTCCAGTACTTTGTCAGATATATCTTGAAGACAGCCAGTATCGTCTATTATTCTTATGTACAATACTTTTACCTCCGTAGGATCATCGTTCATACATTCCACCCCTCGAAATTCTACATTTAGAGGTCCGCTTTCTCTTACGATGGGTCTGCAAGGTATATTATGATTTTAGCTTTTTAAAATCAACTACTCAAAAATAAACCTACGCAATAATGTTACGTTGACATATTTCCAATGCTTCGGCTGCTTTCCTCTCATCTTCTTCATCTAATAAAACCAGCGTTGTTATAGTTAAATGCAATTTTGTAGGGTACACAAACAAATCTTCGCAGATGTCTTTCGACCCTTTTCCACAGTTTTCAAGAACATCTTTTTTAAACTTATTAAAACCGTCGACGATGTCATTGTGATTGCTGGGTATTGAAATGAAATGCGTTTCTTTTAGTTTACTTCTAGACATTTCAATTAACATGTCAAGCCTGCATCTCGCTGCTGTTATTGATTTTCGATCTGCTCCAACAATCACTAAAAGTATGTAACTTTTAGTCTTAATTTACATGTTAATTAAGTTGTTAGTATTAATTTTCTATGCATAGAAATATTTGATAATATATTTAAGAATAATTCGTACCAATGTCACTGCTAGGTCCACATTTTGGAACGTGAATGGTAGTTTTCGTTTCCACCTCAATTTTCTTCTTGGTCAAACCTTTTATACCAACGATAAATCGGTAAAAGATACTATAGGAAGAAAATAATATATTTTTAAGATATGTAGTTTTGATTTAGGTTACTAATACAATAATCGTTGCAAAAGCAACATATAATGTTTTTCTCAACCTCTTATTAATAAATAATAAGTATAAGATGTAATTTCTTGGTAAGTATGGTCCTTTTACATAAATAAACAAACAATAACATTAAATACATGGGTTGTCGATTTCAACCACTAAGTATGTCATAAAGTGACATAAGTGAGCATTGCCAGGGTTTGTAGTAATAGGTTAGTAATACTTATTTCAAGACTTACTTGTTGACATGAAAGCTGTGCTTATATCTGCACTTAGTTTCGGGTAGAATTTCCAGGTCACCGTAGCCTTCCTCGTTGTTTAATTCGTACATAGGTTCAAACGATTCTTCTACGTATGCTGCAAGTTCATTGCCTTGGGACCATGCAGGTTTGTCAAAATAACGATAACACCTTCCATCAATCCAAATTAATTCAGGTTGTAAAATATCCATTGCTATCGATTCGCAATCAATCTATTCAATTTATGTAGATTGTTTTTGCTCCAATTTTTAGGTTAGTGTATTGAGTCCTTTTTTACTAATCTTTTTACTTTTGCAAGGCTTTTGCAGTGTACTGTTTACATACCTTAATAATACATATTATAAGTAAAGAAGTGATTTACTTTTACAAGATTCAATGTTAAATCAAATTGTCTTTATTTGTTGGTATCGACGGTAGAGACATCTGTTGAGGCTGCACCGGAGCAAGTGGGGAACGGGTAATCCCCACATGGGTAATCCTGCCAGGATAAGTTGATAGTATTGGTTTTATTGGCACAACTGGTTAGTTACATAGCCATGATACAAGTATTGCCCACCAGGGCGCGCGCGCTACATATACTTAAATTTAAATTCATCGGTACAGCCTTTACGTAGATTTTTCTTTTTTTCCTGTGTTGTAGTTCAAGTAATTGTAAACTATAAATAAAGGTATCACTAAACTATAATCACAGTGTACGGCAATACATAAATCATTAAAACTAAATATTCCGATTAATGCTTAGAATTCAGGAAGGACGCCAAAGAATATGGGCCATATTTAAGCACTTTCCGAATTTCTCTAATTAATACTTCTCTTTGCTGTTCGTATAATTCACACTCCCAAAAAACATGATCAATCGTATCTTCATTGCTACCGCAGTCACACAACCCAGACTCCACAATGTCTTTGCGATATAAACTGGAATTTAGAGAAGAGTGGTTGCTCCTCAATCTATTAAGAGTCACAATCACCCTTCTTGAGAAATCATGTACATGGAATACTTAATAATAATACCATGGCTTACTCGAATTATTGTAGAAATGATCAAAATAGAACATCCCTTTATTTCTACCCGCCTCAACAATTTCTTTTTCGTTTTCAGCTTTACCTTTTCTTTTAAACAGAGAGAAAAAATCGCTAGAGGGAATAGGTTCATTTAACAAATATCCTTCCCTGGCCGCAAACTTAGCATTTTCATCTGCCTTCTCATTGCCTATCAGTCCCACATGGGCCGGTATCCATGTAAGCTGTATATAGAGGCCCAACTTATTGGCCATAGCCAATATCTGTCTTATGTTAATCATAATAGCAGATGAGCCATGATTATTATATCTTTCTAATGATTTGAGTGCGCTCTTTGAATCTGAAAAAATAATCGTTCTCTTTCTCTTATTTATAATGACTCTATCTATAGCCTGTAGTAATGTTAAACACTCTGCTGTGAATATGGATGCTGAATCTAGCACCCTAAACAGGCAGCAGTACTCCGCATCGACACTCCAATAGAGAACTTGCATGGTGTGGAATTTTCATATATTAAGAGTTAAAATTGATAAATTAGGACTAAACGAGAAAAGTTACAACACAGTTTTGTAATTTTCAAAGTAATTATTTAGATATAAATTATTAAAATTTGCCGAAAACTGAACGTCGGTTTGAATCGATATCACGTGACTATAACGATATAGTCGGTAAGGTGGCGTCGCTGACGGCAATGCAGTGGAACTACATTGCATATATATTGATATACATATACGTTATATGCATGTACAAAACGTCAAATAAATTTATTGTTTACATTTTGAAATACGTAAACAGATTTTTTACAATGTAATTGTTTAAAAGTGTCGGCAACTGAGTTAAACATTTTAAATATGAAAGGAGAATTATAAAAGGGAAAAGAAATTTTACAAATTAGAGGAGACATCGACAAAAAACAACAATTATTGAATAAGTATACACAATTAGTTTGATAACCAGAACAAGGTTATAATAATTTTTAATGCTAAAATATATTATAAAAGTGTATATACTTTGTGTAAATTTCATTTTCTTTAGGAGCGGTTAAAGGAAAAATTGAAATTATTTTGCTTATATTAAACGTGAGCGTTCTATTTCTATCTTATATATATATATATATATACATACATGAGCTTGTTTACTCTACTAACCTTCTCAGGTGGATAGCCTGCAGCTTCGCACCAGGCTTTTCTTTTCAATTCAATGTGAAGAACACAAATGAATTCTTTTTTCGGAGTAGAACTCGAGGTTGATTTACACTTAGGAATAATGCTGTATTCGTAGCTATTCAAAGATGGATTTCTTTTCTTTAACATTTTTATTGATGTCTCTTATTGCAGTGAATTTGTACCTGATGGTTAATGGAAACTCCACTTCTCACTGTGGTTGTTTCGAAAATAATAAAACAGAATTAATTAAAGAAATTGTAAACACGGTTTAAAATTTGAAATGTACATTTGTATGCACTTAAACATACAGTGTTTATATGTACGTTTATGTACTACACACGTACAAGAAATCTGAAAAATCTCATCGGTTCAAATTCATAAATCTGTTTTACTTTATTTGAGGTGGAACGTGTTCTACAAATCAGTTTTGAGATGCTACAAGAAAATAAATAGTTTGCCACAAAATTCATCTAGTGTATTATTGCAGTATTAAAAAAATATTATAAAACAAATAACCGTGTGCATGTTATTTGAAAAATATCATGTATTACATGTATGTATATATGTAAGATTAGAACGCTCACGTTTAGATTAGTATAAGCAAAACAAATCCAATTTTTCCTGTAACCGCTCCTAAAACATATGAAATTTACACAAAGTATATACACTTTTATAATATATTTTAGCATTAAAAATTATTATAAACTATTATAACCTTGTTCTGGTTATCGGACTAATTGTGTATACTTATCTAATAATTGTTGTTTTCTGTCGATGTCTCCTCTCATTTGTAAAATTTCTTTTCCCTTTTATAATTCTCCTGTCATATTTAAAATGTTTAATTCAGTTCCCGACACTTTTAAACAATTATATTGTAAAAAATCTGTTTACGTATTTCAAAATGTAAACATAACTTTATTTGACGTTTTGTACATTCATATAACGTATATCTATATCTATATATATGCAATGTAGTTCCACTGCATTGCCGTCAGCGACGCCACCTTACCGACTATATCGTTATAGTCACGTGATATCGATTCAAACCGACGTTCAGTTTTCGGCAAATTTAAATAATTTATATCTAAATAATTACTTCGAAAATTGCAAAACTGTGTTGTAACTTTTCATTTCTAATAATTATCTTTCGATTTAAATTAAATTTAAAAGTCATGCAAGTTCTCTATTGGAAAAACCAGTATTGTAGGTTCCATCCTCTCTTTTTATTTTTGACCCATCAGTAAAAATAAATAAAGTTTCCTCGTCCTTTGGAAATCTCCTTACAAACTCCTGATTAGGGTTACTTGCCTTAGCAATTTCCCCCCCGGATGCAAGATATTGGGATTAAACAATTTAAACATAAATTCTCCATGATAAGTGTAGTGCTTGTTTGACCTAATAATTGAATCTGATAAGTGTCGCGTGTCCTGGAAACACTCCACAATCGTAGATTTCTTAAAATTATTTTCATAAACAAATGAATCAGCGACTTCAATAATGGATTCTAAATTTTTAATTGTCCTATTACTACTTATTGTCATATATTTTAGAATAAATCTATACCCTAATTCCTTAAATCTATACTTTAACAAGGGAATCTTAGATTCCGCAGTCATGACATTTATAGGTGTACTTTGTCTGTAACCCATGATGCATCTGATACCCTCATTGTGGATTTTTTGAAGCTTGTTCAAATCTTGATCAGAGCATGGGGACAACAAAAAAACCCCATATTCTAGCCTTGATCTAATTAAAGCCGTGTACAAACTGGATAATGCCCTGGGGTGAGCGCCCCACCAAGTCCTTCTAAGACAACTCAAAACCTTTAACGAATTCCTGCCTCTCTTCACAAAAAAACTAATGTGTTTCAGCCCACCATTGGATCCTTTCTTTAACCATTTTCTCCATAATTTTTAAGACACATGAGGCTTATGCTATAGGTCTCACCTTTAAATTATTTTTGGGAATAAAAATTATCAAATATGACTGCCATTCTTCGGGAAAAGTACCAAAATGAAAAAGATCACCATCCCATTCCTCCGGCGTATCTTCCACTTTTGTAAATATGTCCACATTTATAATTTTCGGTGCACACAGTGCTTCAATAGTTTCCACGTGTGTTTATGTTGTTCGGAATTACACCCACCAGTTTGTTCTCTGCTTATTCCATTCTTGAACATTTTAATCTTTCTCCACACATCTGTCATTTTACTTTTCAGTGAAATAGTTTCACAGAACCTATCGAAAGACTTTTGTTTTTCTTCTTTAAGAGTTTTCCTAACTAAACCCTCTGTTCTTTTAACTTCTATGAACTTATCCATAGTAAAACTATGTTTAATCGATTTTAATGCTGCCTTCCGCAGTCGAATGGCCCTCTGACAGGTTTCGTTCCACCATATACACGTATTACTTTGTTGGTTTGCTAATCTATTTCGATACCCTTCTTTTACACCCCGACTTTTTCCGCTAGACTTTGGTATTGCTTTTTCAATACTGGAATATATAATTTTCATAAAAGCATCATATCTATTGGTCACTTCTAAGTTTATAAACTCTAAGCTATTAAGATACATTTTATTATTTTCCAGTTCCTCTATGAAAATATCCCACGATATCTTTCTTAAATTAAATCTATAATCTAATTTAAATGCGGCCTTTGGCTCTGCATTAATATCAATAACTATTGGGAAATGGTCACTTCCCCACTTATCATCTAAAACCCTCCATTCAGCCATAAGGGCTAACTGTGGGGAAATAAAGGTTAGATCAATGTTTGAATATTTACATCCTGCCTCTGTAATCGTCATATGTGTCGAACTATTGTCATTTAACAAAATAATATCATCAAAGTCTAAATTATCTGCTATCGACTTTACCATTTTTACACTCCCTATCACTTCCCCATAATTGGTGATGAGCATTAAAGTCTCCTCCTATCACAAAATGTTCACAATTGTAATCTTTATTGGCTTTAATTAGTTTATTCCATTCATTAGCTGTCAGACTATTGGCATACTCTGGTCTCCTGTAACAGGCCGTTATCAATATTTTGCCTAAATTAGTGTTAATGATAATCGAACCAATTTCTAAGGTTACCTTTTGAAACCCAATATTAGCTTTATCAAAGATAATATTATGTCTTATAAAGAAGGCAATGCCGCCTCCTCTCTCATTTGTCCTATCAAATCTAACTGCATTAAACCCTTTTAATTGAAATTTATCGGTATCTTTAAGCCATGTTTCCATGATTATTATAACGTCAAAAGTTTTTGCTTCTGTAATTAAATCATGTTTATTTCTTAAACTATGGCAATTCCATTGAAGGATTTTCAAATTGACATTCGCCATACTAACTTAGTGTTCTTCTATTTGCCTTTTTGAAAAATTAAAAAAGAGAATTAAAAAAAAACCCTTACCCTATTTAGCGTAGGGTTTAGAGACTCTACTATTTCCGTTATTTTTGGCGTCCCTTCCACTCTTACCTTGACTAGTTTCGTTCATTTTTGATAAAAGTTTGTTCGTTGTAGTCAGATCCGGTGGCGTGTAACCCTTGAATGGTTTGTTCACGCCTTCATTCTTGCTGTATGTCCTCAAAGGGTTTTGAGGATTCAATCTTGATGGAGCCTCGGAGAACAAGGTAGTAGACCTCCTCTCCGAGGTCCCGGTAGACAGGACTAATTCTAGTCCCGACGTACGTACCTTCGTCTTTTCTGTCACTTTCTTCGTTCTTCTTCCTCTCTTCTTCTTGTCGATCTTCGCCCACTATCTGAGTCATCTTTCTGGGGCTGTTGTGCGATTTACTCTCATTTTTTCGGCCTCCTTAGCCACTATTTGACTGTACGATTTACTGTCAGTGTACTCGTTTCTTATTTTTAAAGCGGGAAATTCTTCGTTCACTCTCCTTATGTTTTTATATCCAAAAATTTTTTCCCGGGCTTCTGAATAAGAAATATTCTCAAAGGCCATCCTTTCGTTTACTGTCTTGTTCTTCTGAAAGATTAGGCACCGATTGTCGGTCGATTTGTTTTGACCTTTACAATTTGCAGATCGTGGAACTTCCCCGACACACTGATGTTCTTCTTCATCGATTTCTCCACATGTCGGGCAATGCTTCTTACTCCTGCATGTTTTTATGCTGCATAGGTCTGCTTACATAGGGATCCACGGGGACCTTAACCAGAAATAAACTGATTTCTTTCGGCAAAATATCTCCGATGAAGCTTACGAGCACTGACGTAGTCGGCACCCATTTGACCTCTTCCGTTATCGCATTTTTATTCCTTCTATTCAGCCTTCTCACTTCGCTGATTGCACATGAGGCGTTAATTTCGTTCATTATTTGTTTAAAAAAATGTTGAAGTATATATTTTATACAATTTTGAATATTTACATGTGTGATAGAGAGAGAGAGAGAGAGAGAGAGAGAGAAATAATGTTTATTTGACTCATGCAGTATATTTCAATATCAGTGTTTCAAGAACAGTGGTTGAATCTGCCAGAACAATGATCCATGCGAAGGGCTTGCCATTGTTTCTATGGGCTGAGGCTGTCAATATGGCTGTCTATGTTTTAAACCGCACTCCATCACGCAGGTCTGGAACTCTGACTCCGTACGAGTTGTGGAATGGAAAATGACCTGAGTTTAAGCACATGCGTGCTTTTGGTGCTATTGCTTACGTCCATGTTCCTAAGTTATTTCGGAAGAAATTCGACCCTAAGGCTAAGAAGATGATATTGGTAGGATATCAAAGGGAATCCGAAAATTGTAGAGTAAGGAAAATCGTTGAATCAAGGGACGTAATATTTGAGGAGTCAGACGTGATTAAGGTGTCAGATGTGATTAAGGAATCTGAACACGGAATAAGTGTGAAGTTAAAAAATGAGTCCAAGTTGGATGCCACACAGACGGATGATCTGTTAGTTCCAGAGGAGAATATGAACGAAGACGCCGTAGAGGATCAGTAAGATGAAGGAGTTACCGAAGAAGCTAGTGATGCTAATTGTTTGGAAGAAGTACTACCTGCAAGAGAACCCGAACTCGAAACAGTGTGCCAAGTGCGACGTCGAGATCTTCGAGATCGAGCTTCATTGAAACGACCAGCAAGGTATGAAGTTAACTTGGCTGAAATACATGAACCAAGTTCATTTAAAGAGGCTGTAAATAGTTCGGATGCGGACAAATGGCGCAAAGCAATTGCAGAAGAACTTGATGCGCACAAAGTCAACGAAACATGGAACATTATTCCGAAGGCAAAAGGGAAACACTTGATCGACTCCAAGTGGGTTTTCAAAGTGCAACGAGGGAAGACCGATCAGGAGATTCGGTATAAAGCTCGGTTGTGCGCTCGATGATTTAGGCAACAATATGGCATAGATTATGAGGAGACATTTTCTCCTGTAGTTCGGTTTGATTCCTTGCGGGTGGTTATGGCAGTGGCTGCAGAAGATAACCTCGAAATCCTACAATTCGATGTCAAGACTGCATTTCTGTATGGATCGCTTGAAGAGGACATTTTTATGCAAGTACCAGAAGATGTGTGTGTTGATGGTGATGTGGATGATTTTGTGTGTAAGTTGAACCGTTCACTTTATGGCTTAAAGCAAGCATCGCGAGTATGGAATAAAAAGTTTGTATCTTTTCTGTCAAAACATGGTTTTAAAGAATGCAATGCAGAGAATTCTTTATTTGTCGGATATGTCATGAACGAGCGGATCATGTTACTTATATTCGTAGATGATGGTCTAATATTATCTAGAACGCGGAAATCTGTAGAATTCGTATTAAATTTACTTAAAAATGTTTTTGAGGTAACGGTGAATGAATCTTTGAATTTTCTTGGAATGAAAATTGTGAAAGATAATGTGAGTGGTTCAATTTTCTTACACCAATATGACAACTATTAAAACGTTTTAGTATGTTTGAGTGCAAACCTGTGTATACTCCGGCTGAGCCAGGTTTACAATTAAAGTCACCGAATGAAAATGCGCAGGAACCTTGCAATGTTCCTTTAAGAGAGCTCGTCGGATCTTTAATGTATTTATGTAATGTCACTCGTCCAGATTTAGCATACTCCGTTAATCGTCTAAGCCGTTTCTTAAATAATTTCGATTATTCCCATTGGGACGCAGCGAAAAGAATCTTAAGATTTCTAAAAGGGAGTCTAAATTATGGAATCTTATATACAAGAAATAATTCCAATCTTAAACTAGTGTTGGCGTGGTGCCTCGCTCGTTTTTCTCGCTCAGAAACTTCGACCCAGTGGAGAGTCGGCTATTCCATAAGACTCGTTTGTTTACTAACAGCTTTCAATTATATTATAAAATTATATTGATATTTGGGGGTCCAATCATATTTAGGTCCAAACTCCAAGTGGCTGCGATAGATATGTTACAACAATATAGTGTTTCTTATATGTATGAAAATTGAAAATGAGCATTTTCAAAACTTCGACCCCGACAACAGGCCAGCCGAAGTATTAATAAATAAAAGTTGCAAAACACTTACTTCATGCACTTGTATTCTAATAGACTATTCGATGCATATTACATGTTTACTGTGTTTTACTAATTACTGTCTGTATTATTATGATATTATATTTACAATATATATACATATAATTCGTCCAAGATATCTAGAAAGTGTCGAAAAGATCTATGACGGATATCTTATAGATATATATAAGACATCTTTTAGATATATCGAAATAGTTATTTTCGTATCAAGGGCGTAAATGAACTTTGCGCCCGTAGGGGGTCACCGCGCCCGAGGAGCTGGCAAAGACTACCCCTGGGGGGTAGGGGGTCGAAACGTCGAAATTTGATGAAAAACAATAGGGTAATTTTTTTGTCGCGATGACCAAGTTCAATACTTTTTCAGACAATAGTCATAAACATTTTAAACCAGTTTTTATGGCATTATCGTTGACTTTAGGAAGAAAATGCATAAAATCTTTTTTGTAGAGAATTTCATGCTCTAACTTTTTTGTTTGAAACATTTTTTAATAAAATTTGTATTTTTCAAAATAAATGCAAAAAACTACAAAGAAACTTAATTGGGGCTAATTTATTTAGTAATGGATGGGTGGGTCTGCCCCAAAATCTAATCAGATCTAAGTTATGCCAAGACGCGTATTTTAAAAAAAAAATTTATGTTAATACGCTTATCCGTTCGCGAGTTATCGCGAGACAAAAAAACGGGACGTACGGACCGGACGTACGGAAGTACGGACGTACGTACGTGCAAGATCACGGACACAAATTTTTTTATTGTTGATTTGGGTTCCTTAGGGTCTGAAACGTCGACATTTGACGAAAAACTATATGGTAATTTTTTTGCCCGAAGTGACCAAATTCAATACTTCGTCCAGACTTAGTCTGGGTCGAAGTAACTAGACGGCTATAGCGATTCGGACTATGCGGGTGATTTAGATACGCGTAGATCAACGACAGGGTATGTATTTGAATTGGCAAATGGGCCAGTTTCATGGTGTTCTCAGCGACAACAAATTGTAACACTTAGTACGATGGAAGCTGAGTATGTAGTTGCCTGTGCTGCGACAAAAGAACTTGTGTGGCTGCGAAAGCTTCTTAGTGAGATTGGACATCCTTGTAAAAATCCTTCTGTCCTGTTTGTGGATAATCAATCCGCAATAAGATTGATTAAGAATCCTGAATTCCACAAGAGGAGCAAGCATATAGATGTCCAATACCACTACATCCGTGAGAGATATAATGCGAATGATTTGGTTGTCGAATATGTAGCGAGTGAGAATCAACATGCAGATATCTTTACGAAGCCTGTAGTGCGAGATACATTCCAAAGATTGTGTAAAAGTATAGACGTGAGAAATTTAATTAAAATGAGTTAAAGATGAACGTTTAGATACAGTAACCTTAAGTTCTATATGGTGATTGTATAAAAAGGGGGAGTGTTGAAGTATATATTTTATACAATTTTGAATATTTACATGTGTGATAGAGAGACAGAGAGAAGTAATGTTTATTTGACTCATGTAGTATATTTCAATATCGAACCGTATCTCCTCCCCATGAGTAAGTTCACCGGTAGACGGTGTTCTATACAGTCAAAAAAACAATACCCCAAAACCGAAATTTGTCTCTTCGAACACGCGTTTTTCCAAAGCGAAACGATCGCATTCTCGCTTGAATGTAACTTGAATAATTATCAATTTTATTCAAGTGAGTTTTATTAACCCGCACATTGCAATAAAAAAAATGCAAGCAAACAGGGAAAATGTCAACAATGCAACCGTTAATAATAACGACACATCGAAAACATTTACGTTCAATCTTCATTTCAATAATTGATTATATAATTAATTATTAATATAAAAAAATACAATGTATTTGTAATACAATAAGAAATTATTTATTACGTAATCTAGTTCAAATTTAGTATTATAGATTAAATTCTATTCTAGTTTAAACATTTTTTTCTATTTTAATCTAAAATTTTGTTGTCAACAAACATAATAATAACGTTTAAAATTCAATTAAAATCACGAGTTGAAAATTATTTATTAAAGCTTACAAAACTACAAGTTTACAAGTTTTACACGCTACAGCATCAATTAAAATCAAGAATCACTAATTAATAAATATTTTTCTACTTTATTCTAAAAAAAAAACACTTTTAAGCAGGTATATTCAAGTATCGGGGGGGCTTCGCCCCCCCATTCGCCCTACTTGCTCCTGCCGTTCCGCTCTCCTACTATTGTCTTATGCTTTTCCTAATGGAAGCGTCTTTCCGCCTACATGTGACGAAAAATAATATTCGCACGTGCACGGGAAAAAATTTGGATTAACAGTTTCTCCACGAATTGGGATTCGGATCTCTCGATGAGCCATCGAGAACAGGCGTCGCCATATGAGAGTAATGAATTCTCTATCTTGGTACCGATGATTCTCCAACGTATAACGAGAGCGTTTCTCTCTTACTGGAGTAGCCGGTACTCCAGCCTCGGAAATGTTCGAGCGGACATGCTTTGGTGCGTTATCGAGCTAATTTTCGTTTTAATATAATAAAACAATTCTTTGATGCGGATAATAAACTTAAGCTAAAAGTTAAGTTCAAACTTTCGGCTCAACTTCCCGGGAAAAAATGAATTGTATATAATTGTATACAATTACATACAAATTGTATACAAACTTATAATAATCTATACAAATGTATACAGGTCTATATGGATTTTTCGTCTATAGAATTATATACGATGTATAGAGTTGTATACAAATTAATAAAATTATATATAATTGTATACAGTTATATAAAGTTTTATATAATATTGGAAAACGGTGAAATCTCGGTAAACTTTAATTTGTATACAATAATATACACTTGTATAGAAATGTATGCATCTGTATATGTTCATATCAACTTGTATCGGCATGTATACAGTTGTATACAAACCTATAATTTGGTTAATTTGAACATTCAGTATATTTCGCATACAACTATATACAAATGTATATATAATTATAGTAACTTGTATATACTTGTATACAATTGTATATATTCATATTAATGAAGGAAGATTGCGGTTACATGAAATTTTACAACTGTATACCATTTTATACAACTGTACAGAATTGTATATGAAACTAAGAAATGCTATCATTTTGCAGACGTTTAATTCAATGTTATATATGAAACACTATATAACTTTATATAACTTCATACAATTGTATATATACTTGTAATAATTTTTATTATATTCGCGTGTATACAGTTCTATACAAAAAATAATTTGATTAATTTCAAAATTCAATGTAGTTTGCATACTAGTGTATACAATTGTATACATATGTTAATAGATAATAATATACAAGCAACGCCCCTGGTGGCACCAATGTGGAGTGTCATTCGTTCTTCACATGGAGCATAGAGCACGTACCGTTCTAATAGAGTAAGTAAAACCTTGTCCGTCATCGAGCCGCGCTTTTCCCAAGTTGGAGTGTGCCATACTCCAACATCGAACCAGGGCAATCCCATGCTTCTGGAAGAAATCGAGTTGGCGTCGCTCGATCACCTATCGAGAAGCTGTTAATCCAAATTTTTTCCCGTGTGGGGCGTAAGACTTTACACCCTCCGGATATACTCTAGACCCCCGGGCCGGCTTCGCCGTCCTTCGGGCATGAGAATTGCCTGCGGGCGTAAAAACACTGGAAGATCAATAGTACTGTAAATATTGTTTTGAATGTTCAAAGAACATAAAAATATGTATTTTGTTGCATGTTGTGCATCATACATTCATAAGAAATAGAAATATGTAGAAAATCGTCCATTCATTGGTAGTCGTCCATTCTTTGGCATATTCACCCTATACTAAAATTGAAAATGAGCATTTTCAAAACTTCGACCCCGACCGCAGGTCAGCCGCAGCACTGATAAATGAGCACGTCTTGTTCACACTGATGCTTAAAAAAACGCGGTTTAGTCGAGTTTTTGACAGGTCGGGTTGCAGGAAATAAATTTTTTTATATGTGGGATACTTCGGTTTCCGTTTTTTACGGCATTATCGTTGATTTTACGAAGAAATGAATACAACCTTTTTTGTAGAGAATTCGATGTTCTATATCTTTTGTTTGAAACATTTTTTTGTACGATTTGTATTTTTTGTTAACAATGGAGAAAATATGTTTTTTGAGCGTTTTTTTGTTAAACCTCCCCATAATCTAGTATGCATTGTCTCCAAAAACTAATCAGATCTAAGTTTCGCCAAGAGAAACCCAAATCCGTTTGTACTTTTTAAATTCGTTCTGCCAGTCGCGAGATATCGCGTATACAAAATTTTGCCCACGGACGGACGGACGTACAACCTAACGGACACCAATTTTTTTTATTGTTGCTTTGGGTTCCTTAGGGTCTGAAACGTCGACATTTGATGAAAAACTATAGGGTAATTTTTTGGCGGGAACTGACCAAATTTAATACTTCGCCAGACCTATGGTCTGGGTCGAAGTAATAACGAAATTGCACTTGAGCTACATGTATGGTACTTGTTTAGAACCGAGCAAAGATCGAGAAAAAGACACAATTTTTACGTTATTATATGTATTTATTAAGTTCAGATAAATAAAGAACAGACGTGCAAAGTTCAAATTAAATACGACACTAATTCGCGAAGTCACGCTATTGAACGAGGGACTCGATTCCGATGCGAGTACAGAAAAATGGCAACTTTTCGAAACAACACGAAGACTCGAATATACGATACACTGCCACAACTCCACGCGCTTTCTTGAGAGTGGGCGACCACTCGCGCTGTAAAATGGTCCCGTTCCAACCTGGGTTCCGTAAACTGTCACAAAGGTGATCTTGGGTGGGCGACCACCATCACGTTTGGACTTCGGCACAACCACGTAGGGATCACGGAACCGGGACGAGAACTTCCACGAAGTTCCAACCGAACGACCGAATCGTCAAAGAACCACTCCGACCAAACCGACCCGGAAAACACTTCGAAAGGGGAACCAAAAATCTCTCGGTCGATCGGAACGACTTTATTTTATTCCGTGTTTCGTAGTTGTAACGGCGAGAGGAATTATCGTCGATGTATTGCAGGCAACGCGTAATTCTCCAGACCACAAGCGATTCTCTCTAGATGGCTGTCACGATCCTGTCCTTCTTTTTTTCTACTGATCAAACGATAGTCGATAAACAACCGTTGTCAAGGAACGATCGTAACTTGCAACCTTTCAATATTCGAGTATTTTAGATTTGACCGTTTTTGAACTTTGCATTTCCGCACGGCTGTGGCCGATTTCGCATATGGTATCCCATTAGGAGTGCAATGGTGCGGGAAAACCACAGAAAACGCGCACCGGATCCATTAAAAATAATTCACAATAATTTTCAGTATATAAATCGATGGTTCGCAACAGTACTTTAAATCAATTTGAAGACGCCCGCATAATTAAAAACAGTTAGGACAAAAGGACAAAGGACAGGTAATTTTCCCCCGCGTTAATGACAATTATTAGTCTATTTGCGGGTCCGCTCTCAGGTGGAGGGGACAGGACATAGACCAAGACGGTACAAGACAGAACTAGACAGACATACAACACGATACTTTCAACTTAGATATGCTTCCCAACGTAATTTCGAAGTGAAAGTGATGCATTAATGAAAAACAAAATGTAAAAAAACATGTTTTTTTAAAAGACAAACGTGTATAACTTTTTTGCGGTTCATTTTATCTAAATTTGATTAAAGGATTCTGAAAGAGCATACAATTTTACGTTAGAAACAGTGGAGCTCAAATTTTTCTAAAGGCATTTATGTTACGCCCAGCGTCGAACAACGGAGTACAAATAATAAAAGAAAGAAGTTTTAAAAATTATTATTCGTCCCTCTTACCTTGGGACGACCGGGATCGTGGAGAAATGGTGAAATAAATATACAATTATTATTATCATTATTATAATTTATATTTTAGGTACATTACAAAATATTGGAAGATAGTATAATTTTTGGAAAGGATACTAGGGAATAATTGATTTGGGGTTCAATTAATAAAAAAAACGTGGTTAGATTGATACCTTAAAGTTGGTACCTTAACGGAGAAGCATCCAACTTCAAGTATTTGTTTCTAATTCAAAAAAAAAAGGAATAAGAAAAGAAGATCGCTTTTGTTTCAATACCTCGAGGTTGGTACCGTGACGACGAAGCGTCCAACCTCAAGCCTTTGAAATAGGATTGGTTTAAAAATCAAATGAATTTAGCAACAAGTCTTTAACTCAATACCTCGAGGTTGGTACCTTGACGACAAAGCGTCCAACCTCAAGCCTTTGAATTAAGATAAAAGAATTTTGTTCAAATAATTAATTCAATACCTCGAAGTTGGTACCTTAACTAGAAGCATCCAACCTCAAGCTTTGGAATTAATTTGTATTGTTTTATGGAATAAGGAAAAGAGGAAAAAGAAAAAGGAATTATCCTGGAAGTCAAAAATTGTATAGAAAATTGTATAAGTATATGAAAGAGATTAAAATAAAACAAGCCTTACCAATTGCTTACAAGTCGCAAATGATCCCAGAGATTATGGGTCCAACCTAGCTTCGACTCCTCAAATTGGCTTTTAAACTGTCGACTCCCTAACTGTCGACATTCGGCCTGATTTTTGAAAATAGGTTTTCCTAAATCGTCACCTCGGTTAGAGATCTAGGACTTCTCCCTCTCTATGGTCATGAGATGAGAGTCCAAAATTGTCTATGTCAAGATTGGACGATAGAGAAAAAGGGGCAGGGCTTATGCCCGGAAAAGTGGAGAAAAGTGGATATGATGTACACTATCTTCCCTTACAATATAATATTATAAACTTATATCGAAACGCAATAATAATAATTAGCAGTTAATATACAATAATAATATTACGTGGATTACATATTCGCAATTGATGATATATGCAGCGCGCAATACTCCGATTACTTATTACTTATAATCATAACTGTTATTAAATTAATACCGTTAAAAAGGTATTAAATTGAATAAGATATACTTCTAAACTTATTGACATAAATCTAATTGTACACTTACAATGAATTTTATTAGTAACGCTTCTATAATTAATGGTTAATTGATTATAATAGTTGCAATGGTAATTGTTGGTATTACTAAAAGAAAAACAACGAGGACGTGACGTCATTCGGGACAAAAATTATTTAGTCTTTTTAGTTTTCCACATGTATTCGACAACAGGAAGTGTTCTATCGGTATAAGATATTTTTAAGTTTATTATGGGATAATGCTCCGGCCGTTGGCTACGGCGGATCGTGTGATCGAAAACTGATCTACGAACAATCATAAATTTACACGAACCTCGAGAGGGTTCGCGGCATTTCTACTACGATGATGCTCGACATGTGTCTCTCGGCCACATGTTGCAAGAAGCTTATCTTCTGGTTGTCGAATGTTGGAAAATAGTATATTTCCTTTTTTTTAGTTTTATTAGTAACAGCTGTGCAAGCTAGAGAAAGATGAAACTCTGGGAAAACTAATTTTTGTTAGAACTAAAAACGTCCCACGTTACATTTATATTCAAAATATCGATGTTCAAACTGATACTAAAAACCCGTCCGTCCGAGCGTTAATGGGTTAATTCAAGTCAATATGCCTGTCGGATAGCTCTGTCCCACTACCGGAATGTCCTTTTATCGGTTATATATGCTATTTTCGTAAATTCAAGTTCATTTTATTCATTTTACTCGGATAAATGCGCTACTCGTTAAATTTTATAATTTATAATTTATTGCACTCTTTTATTGCCCATAATTTAAAACATATTACAACTGTTTTGGAAAAATGTTATTTTCATCTCTTACTGACAGAAATGCAAGAAAACTTATAACCGAGGCAAATGTTCCAATCGCATTCGATTTTATGCAACGTAATAGGTTCTTTAATTCTCTTGACATTGTTGTAAATCCGCCGAAGAAATTCCATAAACAATTATAACAATAATCGAAACTGATGAATTTACCGAATAAATTCCAAGAACAAAAGTTTCTTAGAATAACGATTTAAGTAAGATTATAACTGTTTGGGAAAAAATTACATTGTCAGCTTGTTACGGACAGAATCGATGTTTTATCGACTGCGGTACCCGGCGTAGGTTTTTTCCCACAAAGGTGGTTTTCCCTACGCCATTGCACACCCGAATGGGGGTACCTCTCAAAATGAAGCAGGCCTGTTAGGTAAATTATGTAAAAGGCCTTTCGCAATGGTGACGATCTCGATACAATTATTTGTAATTCGAATAGTATGATATCGATGTGTAATATGACGTCGTAGTCTATTTAAATGTTCGAGAGTTTGAAAGATCGAACGAAGATGTGAAAAAGTGACGATCGGGTTGAGAGAGAACGTTTCGGAACGCGAGAAGGTTAGGAAGTCCGCGTCGCGATCGGTTCGTCACCGGTTGATCGCTAATAAATAGTTTATATTTTCTTTCGGCCGATCAAATCGCACGTTTTATTTAAAGCCCTTCCACCAGTCGTTAACAAAATTGGTGCCGAAACCCAGGGATAATCGCCGGGAATGGTGGAAGTAGCTTTTTCGATAATCGCGACCGAACTCTGTGTCGCATATGTGATGTGTGTGGCATGGTGTGGGAGACTGCTGCCTTTCGTGTGACTTCGTGTTTAGACACTTCGACATGTCCATGTGTTAAACGGGATTTATGGACACTTCATCGTAGCCTATTTCATCGTCCCCCACTTCATAGCCTTCCGTTTCATCGTCTGGACACTTCATCGTCTGTACACTTCATCGTCTGGGACATTTCATCGTCTGGAACATTTCATCGTCTGAGACACTTCTTCGTCTAGACATTTAATCGTCTGGGACACTTCTTCGTCCGGAACACTTAATCGTCCGGGACATTTCAGCGCGCTCCATACTTTCTTGTGTTATTAGCTTTTCTGCGTGCACCAGGTGTTCAGGCTCGCCGATTACGGGGTCTAGGTGGTGCGCTCCGTAGCTTTTTATGATATTAGCTATTCTACGTGCACTGGGTATTTAGGGTCGACGATTACGTGGTCTAGATAGTGCGCTCCGTAGCTTTTTATGTTATTAGCTCAAATACGTGCACCAGGTGTTCAGAGTCACCGATTACGGGATCTAGGTAGTGCGCTCCGTAGCTTTTTATGTTATTAGCTCAAATACGTGCACCAGGTGTTCAGAGTCACCGATTACGGGATCTAGGTAGTGCGCTCCGTAGCTTTTTATGTTATTAGCTCAAATACGTGCACCAGGTGTTCAGGATCACCGATTACGGGGTCTAGGTGGTGCGCTCTGTAGCTTTTTATGTTATTAACTATTCTATATAATTTCCCGGAAAAAATTTCCTCATAGGGAACGGATCCACCTTTGTCCCAATGTCCTGGGGGGCCCCGCCCCCCAGACCCCCTTTTTATAATAACCTAACCTCCAACCAATAGATGTGAGTAAACCCACGTGAAAAATGCATCCCTCCGGATATACCATGAAATGGTTAATTGATTGCATGCACAATTTTTTTTTCCAATGGAGGGCAATAAGTAGAGGAGGGTGGCCCAATGCCGACTGTGATGGGAGATATAGAGCAGGGGGTAGTAGGTACAACCCGGTTGGGTTTGGTCGACTTTACCCTACTTATCGCACTACAAGCTCCCCGAGTCGCACGTGGCGTCGCAAACCTTACAACACCCTTAGGGGGTTAGTTAGATTCAGTTAGTACAAGAAGGGGACAACGGTGGATTCAAGCTCTACGAGTCCATATATACCTGCGATTCCCTGGTGCACGTATTTGCGCTAATAACATAAAAAGCTACGGAGCGCACTACCTAGATCCCGTAATCGGCGACCCCGAACACCTGGTGCTCGTATTTGAGCTAATAACATAAAAAGCTACGTAGCGCACTACCTAGATCCCGTAATCGGCGACTCTGAACACCTGATGCACGTATTTGAGCTAATAACGTAAAAAGCTACGGATCGCACTACCTAGACCACGTAATCGGCAACTCTATACACCCAGTACACGCAGAATAGCTAATAACATAAAATTCTACGGATCCCACCACCTAGCCCGTAATCGGCGACCCTGAAGACCTGGTGCACGTAGAATAGCTAGTAACATAAGAAACTATGAAGTGTCCCCGATGACGATGAGCCCCGGACGAACAAGTGTCCCGGACGATGAAATGTCCCAGACGATGAAGTGTCCCAGACGATGAAATGTCCCTGACGATGAAGTGTCCCAGACGATAAAGTGTCCCAGACGATGAAATGTCCCAGACGATGAAGTATCCC